>CAJQUN010002297.1:0-29262 GCA_907163345.1 Haberlea rhodopensis | reverse complement strand
CGGGTCCAAAACGTTTCCCACTAAACCTAGATGAAGATGCACACCTCGTGATGATTTAAAGGTTCTCCTCTAGATCTCATACTGTCAGATGTAGGTGGTTGGGCTTGTCCAACATCTCGTATACCCCTACAGCAATCTCAGCCATCTCGGCTCTAGTCAACGCTTCTTCATATGAGTAGGGTTATTGGACATGACCCTATCAAACAATTCAGGCCTCAAACCTTTCACAAATTGTCTGATCTTGGCTTTTGTGTTAACAGCAATATGTGGCACATACCGGAGTAAGGAAGAATAGTGCACAGCATAGTCAGATACTGTCATCGCTCCCTGTCTCAAGTTTGTAAATTCATCCTCTTTCCTCTGCCTTGCAGCAACATAGAAATAATGCTCCAGAAACTTTGTTCGAAACCACATCCCAGTTCACTGTCTGTCCTTGAGCCCTCAACTCAAAGTACTGTGGATTTCCACCACATCATAGCTTCTTAGCTAACTGGAATTCAGCTAAACGTAACCAAGCAGTCTGGCACACGGTGCAGACACAAATATCTGTTCCACGCGTTCTAGCCACTCCTCTGCCAGTTCCCCTGATTCAGTCCCCTCAAACCTGGGTGGCTGATACTCAGAAACTGCGTCAAAGTCAATTCTCCAGGCAAGTACCTGTTCCACTGGCCCTTGCTCAATCGGTGGTGGTGGCACAGGCGCCATCCTCACACTCGCATTGCCACTCAGGGCATCCCCAACATCCTCATGATACCCTCTGTCTGTCATAGCTGTAGATCAAGGGTTAACAATAACATTCACAATTATATAACATGTTAGAATAACATCATATTCCAAATACTAACATGCTATTACCATTCTCAAAGTGTTTAGGTAACTCCCTAATACACTTCCTCTACCCATGTTACCCCGTTCTCGAACCACTGCTCTGATACCACTATGTGGGGTCCTCGTTACTTAATCCATTTATGTAGTATCTTAACATACATACGTGAGTCTGAATTAAGTAAAACCATGCACTGATTAAGAGTTTTAACTAGTGAAGTGTTACAAGGTTATACAAACCTAACCAACTATACATCACATGTACAAGTAACAACCTAATCCAAAATAACTCCTAGGCAGTGAGTTCAGCTGCAGGCGGAAAATGACTCACATCCCGTCTCCCCACGTCTATGAGTCCCTACAGAAACATTCACACAATGAGTATAGAGAACAAGTATCTCAGTGCAATATCACAACACAATATCAATATCACTGATAAAGCACAAGAAATCATCTCACGTGAATGTTCTGTATCATGCATCCACAAATGCACTATGTCATGACATGTCCAATAAGCACCCTATATCATCAGCCCCATAGCCCCATATGATATGCCTATTCAGCTCAATATGTCAGTGGAACCACATCACATCTTCATATTAGCAGCACATATCATAGTACCATGCTCATCTGTGATAATAGCCAGAGCATATACCCACACCAGGCGTATATCTCTCAAGCCAAAGCATATGTAGTATATCTATCGTGGCAACGATCCCAGCCAAAGCATATACCACACCAGGCATATCTATCGAGGCAATGATCTCACCAAAGCATATACACATATCTATCAAGGCCTCCATCCCAATCATATGAAATCCATGTATGTACATGCATATGAAACTATCAATCATATGACACAAGATAACATAAATCATATGATATCAAAAAACCATAACATCATCACATCATATCTATACTCCGTACGTCAACACGTACCTGTACTGCGACACAAACGATTTAAATTAGGCGTCCCTGTCTAATTGCCTCGTTGTCCCGTCCCTTGAGATGATGCTACAACAATGCCAACAATATAACATTATCATAGGCATTAAAATCAAATTCTACAAAAATATAACATTTTTCAACATTTTAACTCTGGCGATCGATCGCGACATTTCACCGATCGATCGCCAAACTGTTCTGCCTCCCTCGCGATCGATCGCCAACCTCGCGATCGATCGCCAAAATGTTCTGTTGCTCGCGATCGATTGCCACATTTTCACCGATCGATCGCTACATGTATAAACCGCCTTAAAATTTACTCTGTCTCGGCGATCGATCGCCACAAAGCTCGCGATCGATCGCCGATGTCCAGAAAGTTTAGAACATGGCGATTTTCAAGCTTATCTCCATGGTTCTTCTCCTATACCTCATCTTGAACCATTTCAACATGTTTCTTGCAATCCCTAGGAACATATTAACATGTTTCTAACATCATAGATTCCAATTCAAAGCATAGAAACATGATATGATTCTTCACATGAACACTTGATATTTCACTTCACATATGCAACACCAATGACATATTTCAAGTGTAAAGTTAAGAATTCCTTACCAAGTTGGTACACTTCACTTCACAACCTTCCTAACTCAAGTCACAAGTCAATCCCAAGCTCAAACCACCAAGAATTTGAAAGAGATGAAGAGAAGCTTGTGTAGTGTTTTAGTAGGTGTAAAGTGAGAGAAACTATGTGATTCTCCTCCCTAAATCACTTGATATAAGATCATTAGCTTCCTAATCACTTGCTATCATCTCATTTGGAGTGAATTACATGTTAAAGTAACATGACATGTAAATGAAATCCAAATTCAAATTCACATGCTAATGCAACCTTAATGAAAGGCAAAGGCATATGAAATTCATATCAAATGCATACTATAATTCAAAAATTTCTTTGCACTACATTTTGTACATCATGTTTCATTCCTTGCCATATATCATTTCATACATGTATTACTTCATTATTGGTTCCACCCGGACCCCCCCCATTAACATACCACCATTTGATATAATTACACCATAATCATATCATACGTGTATACAACAATCGAGGCATTACAACATCTCAATCATTGCTCGCTCAAAGGCGGCACCTTACGATTCCCAATGTATGTTCGTTTAACATAGTTACCATACCCATGCATTTCAATAACCCTTTATTGTAGATGCCACATACCATGCATTTCAATACTCATTTATTATAAATGCCATATATCATGCATTTCAATGTTCATTTATTCAAATTCCATACACCATGCATTCCCAGTCACAATATTATAATAGGCTATGGTCGTACGTTTACGTACCTTATCATTCCGTAGTTCGTGTCCAACCTTGCCTGAGTCCCACGACCCGATGAATTATGTGCTAACACATAATAATTCACAATTAAACACAAGCATGCAACCACGTGCCCAAGCACGTTCATAGCTCCCAATCATATCGTCAATCCATGACGATTACCAAAATAAAAGCCCCCCGTCTAAGCATGCATAATACCCAAAATATACCATTTAACAAGTTTAAAAGATAGCCAAGAATTCAACCGGGAATTCCGTTTTATCAAACTTTGGCCTCAACCAATCTATTTTAAAAGTATACATTCCCATTGGAATGTAGACATTGCCCCGGAAACGGCCCCTTTAAACCTCGATTCCAAAATCCCGACATTTTCCAAAATTTTCAAAAAAACTAAAATTCATGGGCGGCGATCGATCGCCTCATATAGCGCGATCGATCACCCCTGTCCAGTGGACAAAAAAAGCCTACACGCGATCGATCGCCACCCTTCGCGATCGATCGCCAACATGCTCGCGATCGATCTCCTAAACCACACGATCGATCGTCTGCACTGTTCATTCTTTGATTTTTAGCAGCTGCTTGTCGCGATCGATCGCCACTCCTCGGCGATCGATCGCCACCTGCAAATTTCCGAAAAATTCGAGCTTCCATGGTGTTTTTCACACCCAAACTCAAAACCAACACCCCATACACCTCAAATAAACATTTAAAGCCAATAAAGACTCTAAAAACTCAACTTGGATTTTAACCAAAAATCCCCAAATTCATAACCCACCAAAAACTTAACCAAAAATTATAACACTACTACCAAATCGAAGACAATGACGCGGGGAAGACTAATACCTGATCATCTTCGAGAAATCGGCCTCCGAGCCAAGCTACCATCGATTTTGCTTCCAAGAGCAAAAGATCGGAAATGGAGGGGGGGGGGTTTAGCGAATAGAGAGGGAAGAGAGAGAGAGGTTCCGTGCTAAAATGACGGAATATCGAGTTCACTTGGTATATATAGCACCAAAACTCGAAAATACCAATCCCTTCACAAATACATCATGATTCATTAAAAATCATCTGTTTTCAACAAGTATCTCTCTAACTTCAATTCCCATTACCAGCCCCAGTACAAGGTACTACGGACCCCAAATCCCACCAAAGACCAAATTCCAAGGTTATCATCACGATGAGAATACAATCTCATCCCTTGGATCCAACGACTCAAAACAGGATTTAAAATCCCCTGGAGTCCCGAAACCCCAATTAATACACAATGCCACAATTAAAATCTATTAAGGATTTTCACTACACTGGAATTAACACCAGTAATTCCCGGACATCACAATTATCCCCCACTAATAAAATTTCGTCCCCGAAATTTGCACAGCGCATTCCACAAACGCCGAGACCACACAAAGCAAACGGACTCACATCGTCGAATCATGAACACATCATGAACGACATCACACCGCGAGGATACCGACCTCGCACCAAAATCTGGAATGGAGTAAACCTCCCAAACCATCATAAACTCAAAGAAAGACATCAGCATTCCCGATGCTAAACATCCCAAAAGCAGCTAGCCAACCATAACTGCAAAACAAGGACTCATTCGCGATTCTAAAATAGATATCACCTCGAGGATATCTCTACGATCATGTCCATGATGTTAAACACACATCGTTGCCAGGGAAACCACCAGTACACAACAAATCACCTAACCATAACCGGCTTCCGTTTCCAACCCCGTCTCCATCAAAGGAGTAGACATTGCAACCCGGATCGGGCAACTCATTGCTACCGATCAACACCAAACACACCTCTAGAGATGTTCACATCCGGGTGTTCCAAGAAGCTCACATCTTGGTCCAAACACACAATCGAGACTCCACAAGGTCTCAAGTTCTCGAAAGGATATGCAAGAACAATCAATTGCATTCCCGCCCCACGTGTCAACCACGACACTAAACAAATCCGAATCCTGGTCATCCCTCCTCTATCCTTGGATTTAATAATCCTAAACCAGGAAGGCTACCGAATTATCCAACAAGAACTACCATGGTCCTAAAACACGACGATCCCTCCTCAGGGGGAGTCAATCGGACCTCACTATTAATCCTCAGAATACCTCGTGCCATCGCGATTACCAATCTCAAGGTTCCACAATCTCACACCGGAGATTCACCAAACCGAGCATACAAATTCGACGTTCAACAAGGAACAATAAAGTTGGCATTCGTATACACACACGGCATACATGCCCATACACCAACACAACATGCATACTCAATGCAATAGACTCGGGTATCTCCAATCATACCCAAATCCCAAAACCAACTGTCAAACCTTGATATTCTCACCCCACGGAGAATGATGGTTGACAAACCAAAACCAAAGGGTGTGATTTCAACATCAACACCACACGAACCAAAAACAACGAATCTCCCAAAAGATTCAACCGGTAGGTATAATAATACCGCATTCCTCTCAAGGAAAAATGTCATGAATTCATGATCCTCCAATCATCGAACCATCGTTCGGAAACCTGGATATATCTACCAAAACATATCACGGAACCAAAAGTACGCAATTGGTTCAAATAGTGCATCAAAGCAACCATTACCAAAACGAAACCCGTATACGCCATGTATACTCAAACTAAAGATGCTCTGAACCGATGCTATAGAACTCCACAATCTCGAGCATTTCCTTGGAGACGTCTCCTCGAACGTCTCGCCGAAAGGTAAGAAATCCATTACTCGGTCCAACACCAGTAATGTTTACCATGGCTGATTTACAATCAACCCACAATCGATACCAGCTGTCTCCATGACAGTGTCATCCAAATTTCTCCAAGAGATAAAATCGGTATAGTAGTGTTACCCCCCCACTAGCTATATCCTACAAATCCAATCGTGACTCCCGTCGCATTCCACATGCAAGGATGCTCAACCAGAGCTAATGACGACTTGTTGACACACGTCTCGCCAACAAACAACAAGTCATCGCAAGTGTGGTAGTCGACATCACCATCCACAAATCAGTCTACAAGTCACTCGACATGAGTAAACGTCCCGTGATTCCCTAACCAATCACATGCCACATAGAGACTACAAGAGTCTATCATAACCATCATCGTATCACCCTACGATTCACCTAGCTCGAATCCAACGAGCAGCATAAAGGCTAACACAAGCACACCAAAGTACTGCAACAATACCTGGCTAACGGTTCGTTGGTCCCATAGGCTCATACGAACCTATCAACGTGACACACGTTCCATCCCGGTATACCATACCGCACCACCATTAGAGTTGTGGGTCATCGCCCAACATATCTCTAAAACACCAAGCACAATGGACAACCCGGTGTCCTTGCTCAACTATGATGCAATCCTAATCCATTAAGACTTATTCCACACCCTCAGGGTGGGTGTGCCCATGCCTAACATACATCACAACAACAAGCGAGTAGTTTCCTCAATGACTACTCTTACCACCAATCGCTTGGCCTTAGCCAATCCAGCGAGTATACCCAAAGGATATCATTACTCGAAATGTTTACCTCTATAACATGATGCGGTACACTCACCGGTACAATGCATCCAAAGCTCCATCGACCAAACCTGCTCGGCAAAGGGTCTCGTCAATTAGTGACCCAGACTCTACCATGTGCTCACCATCGGCACCCAAACCATACAACCAAATTCATAAACATGAATGTATTATTCACCAAGACGACGCCACGCGTCCACATAGACATCCCAAATAACATCGTCAAACATATGACGGTACCTGTCGATACACGACACTCATAATCCCGTCGTCAAACACATGACGGTATAAAAACAACACATAATAATTCACAATAATGATAACAAAAGTAATATGACATACCTCATCGCCATCAAGATAGCGGAATACCTGTATCCATCGTCCACCAGCGGTACACAAGCAGCATCCATCGCTCTCATAGGCGGCATAATCCAGTGCTACGCACATAGCGGTATACCCCATTGCTATAGAATCAGTGACATGATCCCTCGCCATAAAGTCAGCGGCATAAGAACATCGCTATAGATATCCAGCGGTATGAATCATCGCCAATAGATGTAGCGGAATGTACCATCGCTATATGATATCTGGCCGCATATACCATCGCCATAGAATACCCGGCGGCATGAACCATCGCCAATAGAATACCCGGCGGAATGAACCATCGCCAATAGAATACCCGGCGGAATGAACCATCGCCAATAGAATACCCGACGTAATTAACCATCGCCAATAGAATACCCGGCGGCATGAACCCCGCCAATAAAATACTCGGCGGAATAATCGCGGACTCAAGAGGTACTCAGACTCATGTAGTACTTTGTTCCCGATCGCATCGCTACGTCATGACAGCGGCATCATCGCTTCGACGTGACAGCGGCATGTATCATCGCTTTGACACGACATCGACATCATCGCTTCGACATGACGGTGGTACCATCGCTTCGACGTGACAGCGGCATTTACCATCGCTTCGACACGACAGTGACATTTACCATCGTTTCGGCATGACAGCGGAAAATACCCCTCGCTTCGACATATTAGCGGCATAATATCCCTCGCGATAGTAATATGACAGTGGTATTATCCTTCGCTTCGACATATTTGTGGCAAATATTCTTCATCGCTATAATATGACAGCGACAAGTATTCACATCGCTACGCCATGCATGCAACCGTAACGCATAACCCGTACTCCAATAAACATCGCCATGAGTGTATTTTAATGCACCTCGCTTCAAACGTGACATGCGGAATTTTACCATCGCTTCAACATTTAGCGGCAAAGCATTAGAATCATCACTACGATGTATATCTATGCAACCGTAATGCATAGTCCATGTCTCATATGACCCTGCAACCACCATGGTTAGCAACCACACATTCCAATGATAAACACATATCATAAACGCACATAGGCAATATAGTTGTGCCACACAACACTAACTACCATCATGCCTAAGTATGTGCTTCTCATTCCCATTAACAATTTCCTAGGCCCTCAACAGCCCCAAAGAGCTAACCACTGCTCTGATACAACTAATGTAAGGACCCCCGTGCCCTTAACCCGTAATTAGTGCATAAATCCCATGATCGTGTACATGTAACCATTTATGTTGGAAAATAACCATATGCTAACTTAGCATAATATACCGATAATAAGATTTTTCCGTTTAATTCAATACATGCCATTTCCAGTTTCCCAACTAAACCATTTAGCATATCATGTACTCCCGAGATACACTAATTACATTCTCAATTCATCTAGCAGTTCCCAATTAATTGCATATCACAATATAGATGAATAGAAAAGACATTTGCCTTTTATACAACCCATGCACACATATACATTGCTCACAAGCGAGCACCAAATAATCGTATGTGTACGTAATGGGTAAAATACCATACTCTCAGATACCGTTACTGGTGCTACGATCATGGAAGCACCTCCCAAGCGCAACTCGATCTCAACTCTGGATCTGAGCGCCTATCCATCCAGCTCTGGTACCTCGATCCGAAGTACCTCTAATCAACAGCCCGAGCTCAACTCCAAAGCTGCTGCTACACCTGTAACACCTGCCCCAATAGAGACAGCCCCCACACGGGGTGAGCATACCAATACCACCAATCCAATAATTATAATATTGTTGTTCATAATTTACAGAATGTAAATGCCATGAATTTAAATGATACTCCCTGGATGGTATCATCCTCATCCGGGATCCCCTGTATTGTCCCTGTTCTCAAAATAACCAAACCATTAAATTCCCAAAGGCCGGTTGATCATCTCATTGATCAACTAAAATCCTTTTTACTATACCAATTCCACAATCAAATATAATTAAATCATCAAATAGAGTACCACATACATCACACGTATCTTGCCAGTAATTCCGCATTTTTTCATGGCTCGCTCCACAATAGCGACATTTATCCCCATGCACGCTCAACAATAGCGGCATTATAACCGATGGTCGCCCGATGGCGACAACATCTCAATCATTGCTCGCTCAAAGGCGGCACCTTACGATTCCCAATGTATGTCCGTTTAACATAGTTACCATACCCCATGCATTTCAATAACCCTTATTGTAGATGCCACATACCATGCATTTCAATACTCATTTATTATAAATGCCACATAGCATGCATTTCAATGTTCATTTATTCAAATTTCATACACCATGCATTCCGCAGTCGCAAGATTATAATAGGCTATGCTCGTACGTTTTACGTACCTTATCATTCCGTAGTTCGAGTCCAACCTTGCCTGAGTCCCACGACCTGATGAATTATGTGATAACACATAAATAGTTCACAATAAACACAAGCATGCAACCACATGCCCAAGCACGTTCATAGCTCCCAATCATATCGTCAATCCATGACGATTACCAAAATAAAAGCCCCCGGCTAAGCATGCATAATACCCCAAATATACCATTTAACAAGCTTAAAAGATAGCCAAGAATTCAACCGGGAATTCCGTTTTATCAAACTTTGGCCTCAACCAATCTATTTTAAAAGTATAACATTCCCATTGGAATGTAGACATTGCCCCGAAAACGGCCCCCTTAAACCTCGATTCCAACCAAATCCTAGACATTTTCCAAAATTTTCAAAAAAACTAAAATCCACGGGCGGCGATCGATCGCCTCATATAGCGCGATCGATCGCCCCTGTCCAGTGGGCAAAAACGCCTACACGCGATCGATCGCCACCTTTCGCGATCGATCGCCAACATGCTCGCGATCGATCGCCTAAACCACGCGATCGATCGCCTGCACTGTTCATCTTTTTCGATTTTTAGCAGCTGCTCGTCACGATCGATCGCCACTCCTCGGCGATCGATCGCCACTCCTCGGCGATCGATCGCCACCTGCAATTTTCCAAAAAATTCAAGCTTCCATGGTGTTTTCACACCCAAACTCAAAACCAACACCCCATACACCACCAACACCTCAAATACAACATTTAAAGCCAATAAAACTCTAAAAACTCAACTTGGATTTTTAACCAAAAATCCCCAAATTCATAACCACAAAAAACTTAACCCAAAACTATAACACTACTACCAAATCGAAGACAAGGACGCGGGGAAGACTAATACCTGATCATCTTCGAGAAATCGGCCTCCGAGCCAAGCTACCATCGATTTTACTTCCAAGAGCAAAAGAGGGGAAATGGAGGGGGAGGGTTAAGAGCGAGAAAGAGGAGGAAGAGAGAGAGAGGTTCCGTGCTAAAATGACGGAATACCGAGTCCACTCGGTATATATAGCACCAAAACACGAAAATACCAATCCCTTCACAAATACATCATGATTCATTAAAAATCACCTGTTTTCAACAATTATCTCTCTAACTTCAATTCCCATTACCAGCCCCAGTACAAGGTACTCCGGACCCCAAATCCCACCAAAGACCAAATTCCAAGGTTATCATCACGATGACAATACAATCTCATCCCTTGGATCCACGACTCCAAAAACAGGATTTAAAATCTCCGGGAGTCCCGAAACCCCAATTAATACACAATTGCCACAATTAAAATCTATTAAGGATTTTCACTACACTGGAATTAACACCAGTAATTCCCGGACATCACATACCACCAGGTATTATATAGCGATGGTACATTCCGCTGATTCTATAGCAATGGGTTATGCCGCTATGTGCGTAGCACTGGATTATGCCGCCTACGAGTGATGAGTGCCGCTTGTGAAGCACTGTTGGACGACGGAGACAGGTACGCCGCTATCTTGTTAGCGACGAGGTATGTCATATTACTGTTTATTTAGCATTATTGTGGATATCATGCGTTGTTGTTTTACTTATGTCTTCATGTGTTTGACGATGAGACTATGGATGTCGTGTATCGACATATACCGTCACGAGTTGACGATGTTATTTTGAGTGTCATATGTTGACAGGTACCGTCACGGGATGACGACAGTATAGTGGATGTCTATTTAGAAGCGTAGCGTCGTTTCGATGATTTATACATTTATGTATTTAGTCGTATGGTTTGAGTGCCGATGGCGAGCACAGGATAGTGTCTGGGTCACTAGTTGACGAGACCATTATGCCGAGCAGGTTGCTCGATGAATTATTGGGTGCGCAGTACAGAAAGTGTACCGCAACACATGTTTGAGGTAAATATGTTACGAGTAGTGGTAACTTCGGGCATACTCGTTGGAATGTCTATGGCCAAGTAACTGGTAACATGAGTAGTTGTTGAGGGAACTACTTGCTTGTGCCGAGGTGACATGTGGTAGACATGATCACACCCACCCCTGAGGGTGTGGGATAAATCCTACGGAATTAGGATTGTTCTGTGGTTGAGCACGGACACCGGGATGTCCATTATGCTTTGGTGTTTTAGAGATATATTGGGTGGTGACCCACGACTCTAATGGTTTGTACGGTATGATATACCGGGATGGGACGTGTGTTACGTCGATAGGTTGGTATAAGCCTATGGGGCCAGCGAACCGCTAGCCAGGTGGTGTTGTAGTGCTTTAGTGTGCTTGTGATAGCCATTTTACTGCTCGTCGGATTCGAGCTGGGTGAATCGTATGGTGATACGATGAGGGGTATGGTAGACTTTGTAGTCTCCTTATGGCATGATGATTGAGTCAGGGAGTACCTCACGGAGACGTTTATACGTCAAATGTTTCGAGAGGGACTTGTTTTGGGACAACTCAATTTGGTTGGGAATACCAACGTGAGTGTCAACGAGTCGTTGTTAGCTTTGGTTGAGCATTCTTGCATATGGCATGTAATGAGAGTCACAATGGTTTGTGAGATATAGTTAGTGGGGTGACACTATTATATTGTTTTTATCTCTTGGAGAGATTGGATTGTGCTGTCATGGAGACAGCTGGTATTGGTTGAGGGTTGATTGTGAATCAGCGGGGGTAAGCCCTACTAGTGTCAGACTATGTAATGGCTTCGTACTTCCGGTGTGACGTTCCAGGAGACGTCTCTGGGGTAGTGCTCGAGGTTTTGAAGTACTATGACATTGGTACTGAGCGTCTTTAGATTGAGTATACATGGCGTATACGGGTTTTGATTTGGTAATAGTGGCTTTGATGCACTATTCAGAACCAGTTGCGTATTTTGGTTCTGGGATATGTTTGGGTATAAACATATCCAGTTTTCCGAACGACGGTTCGAGGTTGGAGGGTCATGAGTCCATGACATCTTTCCCTGTGAGGAAGGCGGTATTGTTGTACCTATCGATTGGAAATCTTTGGGAGATTCATTGAGTTGGTTCGTGTGGTGTTGATGTTGGAATCACACCGTTGGTCGTTGGTCTGTCAATCATTACTCCGCGAGGTGAGCCACGAGGTGTGAATAGCTAGGGCTTGACAGTTGGTTTTGAGACTTTGGGTATATTTAGAGATACCCGAGTCTATTGCATTGAGTATGCTTGGTTTGCTGAATCTCGGTGAGAGATTGTGACACCTGTAGATCGGTAATCTCGATGGCACGATGTGTTCTGATGAATGATCATGATGGTTGTTTGACTTCCCCCGAGGAGGGATTGTCGTGTTTTGGAACCATGGTAGTTCTTGTTGGATAATTCGATAAATCTCAGGATAAACGAGGGATGGCCAGGATTCGGATTGGTTTAGTGTCGTGGTTGACACGTGTGGCGGGAATGCAATTGATTGTCCTTGCATGTCCTTTCGAGAACTCGAGACCTTGTGGAGTCTCGATAGTGTATTTGGACCAAGATATGATTCTTGGAACACTCGGATGTAGACATCTTTGGAGATGTGTTTTGTGTCTATTGGTGACCGTGAGTTGTCCGATCCGTGTTGCAATGTGGTGCAACTACTCCCCTGTTGGAGATGGATTTGGAAATTGGGAAATAGATGTTGTGACACCTGGAGATCGGTAATCTCGATGGCACGATGTGTTCTGATGAATGATCATGATGGTTGTTTGACTTCCCCCGAGGAGGGATTGTCGTGTTTTGGAACCATGGTAGTTCTTGTTGGATAATTCGATAAATCTCAGGATAAACGAGGGATGGCCAGGATTCGGATTGGTTTAGTGTCGTGGTTGACACGTGTGGCGGGGGAATGCAATTGATTGTCCTTGCATGTCCTTTCGAGAACTCGAGACCTTGTGGAGTCTCGATAGTGTATTTGGACCAAGATATGATTCTTGGAACACTCGGATGTAGACATCTTGGAGATGTGTTTTGTGTCTATTGGTGACCGTGAGTTGTCCGATCCGTGTTGCAATGTGGTGCAACTACTCCCCTGTTGGAGATGGATTTGGAAATTGGGAACCAGATGTACTTCAGGTACACTGTTGTGTACTAATGGTCACTTTGGTAACTATGTATGTTTAACATCGGTGGCTTTGTCTTGGAGATATCATTTGGGCGATATCTTTTGGAATCATGAATGATTCGTTTGGTTAGCAGTTATGGTTGGCTGACTGCTCTGAAATAGTTGGCATTGGGATATGCTGACGTTCCGTTGGGGTTTGTAACGGTTTGGGAGGTTATCCCATTCCAGGTTTTGGTGCGAGGTCGGTATCCTCGCGGTTGGAATGTCGTTCATGATGTGTTCATGATTCAACGATGTGAATCCGTTTGGATTTTTAGTCTCGGCAATACGTGGAGTACGCCGTGCAAATTTCGAGGACGAAATTTTATTAGTGGGGGATAATTGTGATGTCCGAGAACTATTGGTGTTAATCCCGGTGTAGTGATATCCTTAATGGATTTTAATTGTAGCAATTGTGTATTAATTGCGGTTTCGAGGCTCCCGGGGATTTTAAGTCCCGTATTTGGAGTCAATGGATCCAAGGGATGAGATTGTATTCTCATCGTGGTGATAACCTTGGAATTTGGTCTTTGGTTGGATTTGGGGTCCGGAGTACCTTGTACTGGGCTGGTAATGGGAATTGAGGTTAGAGAGATGATTTTTGAAAACAAATGATTTTTAATGCATCATGATGTATTTGTGAAGGGATTGGTATTTTCGAGTTTTGGTACTATATATACCAAGTGGACTCGGTATTCCGTCATTTGGCACGAAACCCTTCTCCCTCCCTCTCTCCACGCTCAAACCCTTTCCCCCCATTTCCCCTCTCTTGCTCTTGGAAGCAAGATAGTTGGGGGCTCGTCTTGGGAGCCCGATTTCTTAAAGATAATCAGGTATTCATCTTCCCCTCACCATTATCTTCGATTTGGTAGTGGTATGTTAGTTTTTTGTTGAGGTTTTGGTTGGTTATGGGTTTTGGGGATTTTGGTTAAAATCCTATGTTGAGTTTTTTTGGAGTTTTATTGGTTTTAAATGGTGTATTTGAGGTGTTGAAGGTGTATGGGGTGTTGGTTTTGACTTGGGGTGTGAAAAACACAATGGACGCTCGAGTTTTTCAGAAAATTGCAGGTGGCGATCAATCGCCGAGGAGGGGCGATCGATCGCGACGTGCAGTTGTTAAAATTGGTGACGATGAACAGTGCAGGCGATCGATCGCATGGTCTAGGCGATCGATCGCGAGCATGTTGGCGATCGATCGCGAAGGGTGGCGATCGATCGCGTGTAGGCGATTTTGCCCACTGGACAGGGGCGATCGATCACGCTAAATGAGGCGATCGATCGCCGCCCGTAAGGTTTTAATTTTTTGATATTTTGGAAAATTGTCGGGATTTTGAAATCGAGGTTTGAGTAGCCCGTTTTCGGGGCAATGTCAAAATGGTTTGTTTGGAGCCAATTTTATTATGAAAATGGAAATACTCGGTTGAGTAATTGGCTAACTTTGAACTTGCAAAATGGAATATTTTGGGTATTATGCATGCTTAAGCCGTGGTCTTTTATGTAAGGACCCTGAACCTTAACAGTGAATTCAAGATATAAATAGGGCTAAATATGTATTAAAGACATCTTAGGGTCCTGGTTTGATGTAAGCACAATTAGGTTACAGGCCAAAATAAGACTTCAACAATTAATTAGTTACATTCCCGATCATGAATGTTTAAGTGATAGCATTAGACTACTTCTCGAGTAGAGACTATCCAAGATTCCTGTACTCTATCTTCATTTACACTTTCAACAGCTCACAGTTCAACCGACCCTCAGCCCCTTGATTCAAATGTACCTACAGGAACAACTCACCATGAGCATATATGTATACATCATCACTTAACACAATTCAACTTAATAAAGTAATTAAGGTATGAAACGATTAATTGATATGCCCCTCGATTACCACATTAGCACATTTCATTGTCGTTCCTGTTTCACAAGCTATGCACAAAATCATTAGTTCAAGATATAATGATCGATAACGCGTTTCCAATTATAATCACAATAATTCACTTTAACCACTTAAATTGTGACTGTTCCGGTCCCAATACAACAGCGGAATTTTAGGACCCCTCGCTTCGACATATAGCGGCATCATATGATATCCCTCGCTTCGACTATGACAGCGGCATGTTACCTCGCTTAGACATGACAGCGGCAAATATCATACTACCATCGCTTCATATGACAGCGGCAAGTACCTCCCTCGCTCGGAGATAAAGGCTACCGGAACATTCATCAATTCCCATCACATTAATCAATCACAATAGTTGATTCCATTGTCACAGTAAATCACAATCATTTCACATATATATCATCACGTGTAAGGATTCACTATCCACAATGTACATAATTAAATGTATGGCACGTTTTACCGTCCAATGCTCGTACGTCTCACTACGTACCTTGGTTCCAAAAGTGGAGATATCGTGGACTTTATCTCCTAGGCTGTGTGGCTACCTGAGATGGTTCTACATAATCACATGAATCCATATTAGAAACCAATAAAGGAACCATTCTCAAAAACATCACCATTTAGAACAAATCTCAAAAATCCAAAAATTTAAGCCTTGCGATCGATCGGTCCCAAGCCCCGATCGATCGCCAAGTTGAGAAAAATAAGCATCTGAATACTGCCTCCACCGATCGATCGGGCCATTTTACCGATCGATCGAGACATCACACCAATCGATCGGTAAAAATCGCCGATCGATCGGTAAGCTCTTTTACGCCTGGCTTAGGTACTGTCTTGCTCGATCGATCGGACCAAATTTCCGATCGATCGAGAAACCCTGTTTCAGCGAGAAACATCCAAGTATGAGCTTCTAACCACACCTATACTCAAGCACAACCAAAAGCAACCACCAAGCTCAACATATGACCACAAAACAACATGAAAATACATCCCCCCCAAGTATAACAACATGATGGAACAAGATCCACCCCTTTTAACCCAAAATATGACACAAGAATGATTAAGAACCAACAAAACTTCATTACATTGATAGCTTACCCCTTAGGCTTCAAGATTTTTGCAAGGAATCACCAAAAGGACTCTTTCTCAAACTTTTCTCCTTCTCCTCTTGCCAAGAAACGAAAATGGGGTTTCTTGCAAGAGATAAGGTGGAGGGATGGGGTCTTGGGGACAAAGGCTGGTAGAGAAAAAGGTGATGGGATGTAAAGATGTGGGCAAGTGGCTCATGCCATGTTATGGTTTAAAATGTGTATCAAGACCCAAGCATGATATATAAAATACCCTTACATGATATTTTAAAATCATTTTACCACAATGGATCAAAGTCCCTATTAAAATCATGCTTTACCAAATGAACACAACTCATTACATTTAAACCATTAAAACACCCAAACACCCAACATGAATAACATGCACTCCGAAATGCTCTACCGGGTCACTCCTATCATGTGACTAAGCATTTTACCAAGATAATTTACGCCAACACAGATTTAATTATCACCATAAATCACATAAACATGCCCAAATTGCATATAATTATTTCGGGGATATCACAATACTCCCCTACTTATAAGATTTCGCCCTCGAAATCACATGCACTTACCCAACCAAAACTAAACATAAATCACATACCAGAGAATAGTTCTGGGTAGTGCTGCACCATATGCCGTTCCATCTCCCACGTGGCCTCTTCGACACCCTGACGATCCCCACTGAACCTTGACCATCGGTATGACCTTGCTTCGAAGTCTGCGATCCTCTCGATCCAGAATTCTGACTGGTTGTTCAACATAGGACACAACTGAACTCAACTGAACCTCAGAAGGCTGCAACACATGAGACGGGTCCGGCTCATACTTCCTCAACATAGAAACATGGAAGACATCATGCATACCGGATAATGACGGCGGTAGGGCTAGTCGGTAAGCCAAAGTGCCTATGCGCTGCAATATCTCGTATGGCCCAACATACCTCGGAGACAACTTCCCCCGCATACCGAAACGAACTACACCTTTGAAAGGTGAGATTTTCAGAAAGACCTTGTCTCCTACTTGGAATTCCAATGGTCGCCGTCGTTTATTAGCATAGGCCGCTTGCCTATCTTGAGCCGCTTTCATTTTCTGACGGATCACTTTGATTTTCTCTTCCATTTCACGAATCAATTCCGGTCCTCCGACCGTCTTACTAGTCAAATCTTCCCAGTATAACGGTGATCTACAACGTCGACCGTAAAGGGCCTCAAATGGAGCCATCTGTATGCTCGCCTGATAACTGTTGTTGTAAGAGAATTCTACAAGTGGCACTGAATCTTGCCACGGAGTATCGAACTCCAATACACATGCCCTCAATATGTCCTCAAGCGTCTGTATGGTACGCTCTGTCTGACCATCTGTCTGAGGGTGGTAAGCTGTACTCAGTCTCACCTATGTACCCAAAGCTGATTGAAGACCCTCCCAAAAGTGCGATGTGAACCGCGGGTCTCTATCAGATACAATCGAGACTGGAATGCCATGTAATCTTACTACGTCTCGAACATATAACTGAGCCATCTTTAAGTATGTGAAAGTCATACTATATGGGATGAAGTGAGCCACTTTCGTCAGTCGATCCACAATCACCCAGATCGCGTCAAATCCTGAGGCAGTCCTTGGTAAATGGGTCACGAAATCCATAGAGATGTGCTCCCACTTCCACTCTGGTATCTCTAAACTCTTCAACTCGCCTCCGGGCCTCTGCCTTTCTGCTTTCACTTGTTGGCAAATTAGGCACTTCTTAACGAATGACATAACGTCTCTCTTCATCTGTCTCCACCAAAATTGATTACACAAGTCCTTGTACATCTTTCTCCCACCTGGATGGATGCTAAATCTGCTACAATGAGCACGATGCAAGATTCCTTGGCGTAACTCTGGTGCCCTCGGCACTACCCAACGGTTACCAAGCCTCAAGGAACCATCTTCTGCTACTCTGAACTTCGATAATTGACCCATTCGTAAATATGATAACCATCTCTGTACCTCAACGTCTGACGTCTGAGCTTTCCTGATAAGTTCAAAGATGTCTGGTTCCGCCAATAAGGTCGATACCAGCACCGGCGATACATCTAAATCAAAATCATATCCCAATTGGCAACAAGAGGTCTGATCGCTTTTATTTTAAACAATTATTTCCAATCTAGCGATTTTAAACCGCAAGTGCACGGTGTCAAGTTTTAGTATAGATAGGAAGATACGGATTGTCGAACCCACAGAGACTAACAAGTAAGTACCAAATAAGACACTTTTAACTATATTTAACCTACGATAATTATTAAACAATGAAACTACTAATTAATTAAAATAACTACTAATCCAACCAAGTCAATCAAAGTAAACGAGAAAAATCCACAAGAAACGATTATCAAGGCGTCGCTCACCAATGCGATTTCCTACAATTCTCGATTGAATATTCAAATATTTCTAAGGTGACGAGTTCTCCCAATTTATCTAATACACTCTCTCGAGCTATATTAAACCTAACACCGAATTGCAACAAGTAACTCTCGTTCGCTTATTTAACAATTCAATGTTGCATAAGATCCATGAAAACTCCTAGCTTTCAATTACTAGAATCTATGGCTATCACGCATGTATTTGACGTCATCTCTCGATCTCGGTCTTAAATCCATGGTATGAGTTATTAATTCAGTATCATAAAATCATCTCTCGATCTCAATTACGATACTAAAATCATTCAAAGGTGATCAATCCTCTAAAGCATGAAGAACATAAAACATACGCAAAGAACTATAAGAATTCAATCATTAAATCATCAAATCGAAGGTTCATAACAAAGGTTCGCCTTGCCTCGATAAATAAACTTAGTTCATACTCATAAATAAATACCAATACTCAAACATGTCTTGCAACAATCCAAGCATGATATAATCAAAACAACACTAAACTAAAGTTTAAAAGTAAGAATAAACTCCCAGCGTCGACTCCGGTTGTAGATCCTCGCTCTTTCTTCTTGTCCTTCTCGATCGTCTCTTTAATTATCTTGTTGGCTCGTTCCAAAACATAGGGTGAAGGGTTGATGAGTGATGATGGATGGTGAAGAGTGGAAGAAAGATGGAGGTTATGGTGGAGTGAATGGTTGCTGGCCGTGTGAAGGAGGCGTGAGGTTAGAGTGAAGAAAGGAGGCGTGTGGTTTTTTGGAATGAAGGGAAGGGGGGGGGGGGGGGGCTGAGATGGAGGCTGTATCTAGGGTTAAAAATCTATTTTGGGTTGAAATTATGGTGTATAATATATAGGGGAAAGAATTATGGACTGTCCTCTTGCATCCAAACTCTACAAGGAAGGTATTTTAATGAAAATTGCTCGTCCCGATCGATCCGAAAGAAGAGCCGATCGATCGAGCCTTCCAGTAAGATTTTCGTGGCTTTTTCTGCCCGTCTCGATCGATCGGAAATTCTGCTCGATCGATCGGAAATCACAGTAAGTTTCTTCGCCTTTTTCAGCTTCTGGCGAGTTTCGTATTTTGGCCGTAACTTTCTCATACGAACTCCGAATTTGATGAATCAGCTGTCCACGCGAAGATAAGAGAAAGTTCTACAACTTTTATATGGACCACAGTTCCAAAATATGGCTCGAACATATAGTAATTTGAGGAGAAAGGAGCAACATGTGTCTTGGATTCTGGTTTCTCCTCTCTTTCTTCAACTTTATTCATTTTTTCATCATTTTAGCTTGATTTCTTCCCCTTTTATGAATTTCAACATTGATTCCTGAAATATAGAAATATATACCATAAAACGTAAAATAACTCAAGAATCAACACGAAAACATATACATATCAAAGCATTAAAACGCGTAATATTCAACCCTATCAACTCCCCCAAACTTATCACTTTATCGTCCTCGATTAAGCACTAAAATCATACGGTAGAGTTCATTCTTGATACTTGAAACAATTATTTCATGACTTGCTTATCATCAGAAATCTCATGCACATATACAAAGTTGACAAGACATGTTTTCTCCTAATTCAAGCAATATATCTCAAAATCGGAACGTGTGTGTGTGCTCTAGTCAATCTCAAGTTTCATGCACATATTCAAGATCAAATCATGCTAATCAACTCAAAGTCGAGATTATCATCAAGCACCCTATAAGCCTATTTTCAAACAACTTCTCCACTAATGATAGTTACTCCCTAGACTTGGATCAAAAGGACTTTTTAAGCTTGTAATGTAAGGCCTTTGGTATTGGCTTCAAAGAAAAGATAGGATAAGCGCAAAGAAGAGAGTATAATCATTTACAGTTCAAATTTTTCGCACACATCGAGCTTTTCTTCTTTTTCTTTTATAGCCTTGGCCACTTTGGGTCTTATTTAGTCAATCTTTTTCTCAAGGCTTTTTATCTATCTTTTTCTTTCTCATTCATCATTTTTTTCAATAAGCTCATCAAGATATAACAATTCAAGTGCATCGAATGATATTCATTATACTCCCTTAGGGTAAGGATAACTTTTTTCATTTAGGCTCAAGGGTAAGTATAATGAGTTTGCCAAGAATGTCGAATGGGGTCTAATTATATGCAATGCATATACCATTCTTTTTTCAATAAAGCTCAAATGGGACACTAGGGATTGATATGAATCATGGTAAGCTTGAAAGGCTCAAACGTTTCAAAGATCGCCTAGATCATTTCCAGTCAAGTCAAGTTTGTAACTATAAAATTTCGCCTCAAAGTGTCATCATCAAATAAGTTCTAGGATAACTCTAAGATGCTCAGGACAAATCATCAAGTTCACAACAATTATCACTATTCAACATGCAATCCACAAGATCATGACTCATTGTGCTCAAAGTATTCCTCATTCTTGACATGCTAACTCAAATTAGGATATTCATGTACAAGTCCAATCACAAATCAAGTTCATATGCATAGTGAGATCAAAATCCTCATTGAATAGTCACTACTATAATTCATTCTTTTCTCAAGTTTGAACTCATAAAAAAAATTTTTAGCTCATAATAATCGGACGATTCAAGTGTCATTTAAGCACACAACATGTGGTTAAAACAAGTAAAACATGCAAGCTACTACTCCCCCAAACTTAAATCAAACATTGCCCTCAATGTTAAAAAGAATCAAAAGGGAAACAGTGAACTCCCCTGATCAAGACGCTTGCATGAGGGTTGAGGAAGATTTGCTTTTGAAAGCTCCACTGTTGTAGGGGTTCATCGCTCCAACCAAGTACCTAGCAAGAGAAGAATGCATATTGTAAAATATTCGACTTGAGAGATAAACAAAACTAAAATGAAAACTGAAAAATAAAACAAAACTAAATAACAAAAGGATACGCTTGGGTTGCCTCCCAAGAAGCGCTGATTTTGGTCTTCGGCTTGACCATCAGAAGCAACCATCAAAGAGCGGCTGCCGCCCATAGTAAGTATCATATGATACCACTAATGGATCTTCATTCAGTATGCCCTCAAGATTGGCAAGATTGTAGCAGTGTAAGCTCGTCGCTCCAACAACATTCATCTTGAAGTGGTAAGAATAGGAGAATGATTCTTGAATTGGCTTTGCATTTTGGAGGATGTAGTGCGGTGAAGTTGGCATCGATGGAAAATAAGGATCCACATATGGCATAGAACATGTCTCCATCGATGGGCTCAAATCAGAATCTTCGAACGTCTCTTCCTTCTCCAACATCACATTCGACTCATCTTCACATGGGAACTCCTCGGATAACATCTCTGAAGTAAGCTCAATCTCTTGAAGAGGCTCAAGTTCCCTCGACTCTTCCACACTAGGAGGATCACTCCCCCAAACTTGGTTGGTTGAGTGATCGTCATCATATAACCAAACTCGATTCGTCGCCTCTTGATTTGTAGCCCTCATCTCTTCCTCTTGGCAACTAATTGAAATTGTTTCGATGAGGACTTCCATTTGCTGCTCCAGGTGACGCATTGAGTTGGTTTGGCACTCCAAACTGTTCTCGGTTGATGCCATGAATCTCACTAAGGTATCTTCTAACTGAGTTGTGACATCTGTAGAACTATTCTCTCTCTTCGTGATGTTCAAATGGTTGTGGCGTATCAATAGGATAGTGAGGCTCCGGTGGGTATCGGTGACTCCAACCTTGTAGTGAAGGATCACAATACCAGTGATAATCGAAATCCGCCATATCATTGAACAGGTGTAGCACACTGTCCTCGTCTCTATCAACCAGGGGACTCCCAGTCACCAGTGCTCCGCTCAATACCCATTCTTGTGTGTGTGCATCCAACCCGTTGAAGAAATATTGCAAGAGAGTATAGTTCGAAAAGTTGTGATACCGGAATGTGTGGCCAATTCATTGAATCTCTCCCAAACAGCGTAGAACGGCTCGGAACGTTGTTGGGCAAAGCTTGTGAAGGCATGTTGATGTAGCATCTCCAAGTACCTCACAAGACAAACAAACAAAAACAAAATAAATATATATTTTTTTTTTTCGAAATAAATAAACAAAAAATGGTTAAATTACAGTCAAAGAACCTAGTATGATATTACTAAAGTTAGTCCCCGGCAGCGGCGGCGCAAAAACTTGATCGCATTTATTTTAAACAATTATTCCAATCTAGCGATTTTAAACCGCAAGTGCACGGTGTCAAGTTTTAGTATAGATAGGAAGATACGGATTGTCGAACCCACAGAGACTAACAAGTAAGTACCAAATAAGACACTTTTAACTATATTTAACCTACGATAATTATTAAACAATGAAACTACTAATAATTAAAATAACTACTAATCCAACCAAGTCAATCAAAGTAAACGAGAAAAATCCACAAGAAACGATTATCAAGGCGTCGCTCACCAATGCGATTTCCTACAATTCTCGATTGAATATTCAAATATTTCTAAGGTGACGAGTTCTCCCAATTTATCTAATACACTCTCTCGAGCTATATTAAACCTAACACCGAATTGCAACAAGTAACTCTCGTTCGCTTATTTAACAATTCAATGTTGCATAAGATCCATGAAAACTCCTAGCTTTCAATTACTAGAATCTATGGCTATCACGCATGTATTTGACGTCATCTCTCGATCTCGGTCTTAAATCCATGGTATGAGTTATTAATTCAGTATCATAAAATCATCTCTCGATCTCAATTACGATACTAAAATCATTCAAAGGTGATCAATCCTCTAAAAGCATGAAGAACATAAAACATACGCAAAGAACTATAAGAATTCAATCATTAAATCATCAAATCGAAGGTTCATAACAAAGGTTCGCTTTGCCTCGATAAATAAACTTAGTTCATACTCATAAATAAATACCAATACTCAAACATGTCTTGCAACAATCCAAGCATGATATAATCAAAACAACACTAACTAAAGTTTAAAAGTAAGAATAAACTCCCAGCGTCGACTCCGGTTGTAGATCCTCGCTCTTTCTCTTGCTTCCTTCTCGATCGTCTCTTTAATTATCTTGTTGGCTCGTTCCAAAACATAGGGTGAAGGGTTGATGAGTGATGATGGATGGTGAAGAGTGGAAGAAAGATGGAGGTTATGGTGGAGTGAATGGTTGCTGGCCGTGTGAAGGAGGCGTGAGGTTAGAGGAAGAAAGGAGGGTGTGGTTTTTTGGAATTGAAGGAAAGGGGGTGGGGTTGGGGGGGATGGGAGGGGGATTGTGGGGGGGGGGGGGGGGGGGGGGGGGGGGATGAGATGGAGGCTGTATCTAGGGTTAAAAATCTATTTTGGGTTGAAATATGGTGTATAAATATAGGGGAAAGAATTATGGACTTTCCTCTGCATCCAAACTCTACAAGGAAGGTATTTTAATGAAAATTGCTCGTCCCGATCGATCCGAAAGAAGAGCCGATCGATCGAGCCTTCCAGTAAGATTTTCGTGGCTTTTTCTGCCCGTCTCGATCGATCGGAAATTCTGCTCGATCGATCGGAAATCACAGTAAGTTTCTTCGCCTTTTCAGCTTCTGGCGAGTTTCGTATTTTGCCGTAACTTTCTCATACGAACTCCGAATTTGATGAATCAGCTGTCCACGCGAAGATAAGAGAAAGTTCTACAACTTTTATATGGACCACAGTTCCAAAACATGGCTCGAACATATAGTAATTTGAGGATAAAGGAGCAACATGTGTCTTGGATTCTGGTTTCTTCCTCTTTTCTTCAACTTTATTCATTTTTTCATCATTTTAGCTTGATTTCTTCCCCTTTTATGAATTTCAACATTGATTCCTGAATATAGAAATATATACCATAAAAACGTAAAATAACTCAAGAATCAACACGAAAACATATACATATCAAAGCATTAAAACGCGTAATATTCAACCCTATCAAGGTCATCAAAGTCGATAGCTGAATCACATCATCTGGTGTATACCTCACTTTCCTGCTCAAGGCATCAGCGGTCAGGTTCGCCTTCCCTGGATGGTACTCTATCTCGCAATCATAGTCCTTGAGTAAATCCATCCACCTCCTTTGCCTCATATTCAGTTCCGCTTGAGTAAATAGAAACTTCAAGCTCTTATGATCCGTAAAAATGGTTAAAGATGTACCATAGAGATAATGTCGCCAAATTTTCAAAGCGAAAATAATGGCCGCCAGTTCCAAATCATGAACCGGGTACCTGGTCTCATGAGGCTTCAACTGCCTCGATGCATAAGCCACCACATGCTTATCCTGCATCAGTACACAGCCCAATCATTGCAGTGATGCATCCGTTGTACAAAGCAAACAGCTCGTTCTCCGAAGGAATTACCAGAACAGGTGCTGTAGTCAGTCGGTGCTTCAACTCTTGGAAGCTCTGCTCACATGCCTCAGACCATGAAAACGGAACACCCTTCTGAGTCAACTGCGTCAACGGCTTAGCGATCTTAGAGAATCCTTCGACGAAACGTCGGTAATAACCCGCTAAACCGAGGAAGATACTGATCTCGGGCACAGATGTAGGCGCAGACCAATCCATCACTGCTTCTACTTTCCTGGGATCCACAGAAATCCCATCACTAGAAATCACATGCCCCAAAAATACCACGCTGCTCAGCCAAAATTCACACTTGCTTAGCTTTGCATACAACTGATTGTCCCGCAGAATCTGGAGCACTGTCCTCAAATGATTCCTGTGTTCATCCTCGCTCCGAGAATAGATAAGTATATCGTCAATAAATACGATGACAAATTGATCCAAATAGGGTTGGAACACTCGATTCATTAAGCTCATGAATACAGCCGGGGCGTTTGTCACTCCAAACGGCATAACTAAAAACTCATAATGACCATAACGGGTTCGGAAGGCCGTCTTCTGTACATCCTCTCTAACTCGAATCTGGTGGTACCCCGACCTCAAATCAATCTTACTGTACAACCTCGTGCCCTGCAAACTGATCAAATAAGTCATCGATCCGCGGAAGAGATATTTATTCTTTACTGTGGCCTTATTCAATTGCGGTAGTCGATGCACAATCGCATTGACCCATCCTTCTTTTCACAAATAACACAGGCGCACCCCAAGGTGATACGCTGGGGCGTATGTAACCCTTATCAAGGAGTTCCTGTAGTTGCTCTTTCAACTCCCTCAACTCTGCCGGGTGCCATCCGGTAAGGGGCACGAGAAATAGCGGATGTCCCTGGTAATAATTCGATCCCGAACTCGACTTCCCTAATCGGCGGAAATCCGGGAATCTCTTCCGGAAATACATCAGCAAACTCGGCAACTACTGGAATATCTTCGACCTTTAACTCTTCTTTCTTTCCAGCAATGTCAATGGCATAAATAAGGTAACCTTCATGCCCACGTTCCAATAATGAGTCATCTTTAAGGCCGATACAATGGGATTCTTGAGTGGGAACCCTCCCATAAAAAGTCCACTGAATCCCCAAATTAGATCTGAACCGCACTGTCTCTGTCTGCAGTCCACCACTGCCTGATACCTGTTTTTAGCACATCAATCCCCACGATGCAATCAAAATCTGACATCTCCAAAACGATCAAATCTGACTTCAACTCGTTGCCCTCAAAATAAATGAGGCCGTCATCAATGAACCGATCTGCAATCACACTTTTTCCAGGGGTGTCGAAACCACAAGAGGCGTGGGTGACGGAGTCGTGCATATACGGTGCCTCTCCACAAAACTTGTCGACACAAAGGAGTGTGACGCACCTGTATCTATCAAAATATAAGCAGGATGCGTAAATAAAAGACACGTACCCGCTATCACTTCCTCTGGAGCTGCTGTAGCCTGCTCCCTGGTTAGGGCTTAGGGTACACTTGCCCTTGAGGTGGCCCCAACGGCTGTCCTCCCAATGGCCTCGGTGCAAATGGTGGTCTCTGCTGTGCTGGCCTGTCTGAAGGTCTCCCCATCATATTCTGTGATCTCCCCGTTAGGACAATTCCGGGCCAAGTGGCCATGTTTACCACATTCGTAACAAGCGGAGCATCCTTTCACTGAATGAGGTCCTCCGTACAGAAAACACTTAACCTTTTCAAAACTGCTAGCCTGAGACTGTCCCCTATGAGACGGAGCATTACTTCCACGACCACCCCTTCCACGAGCATCATGCCATCTACCACTGAATCTGGAAGATGATGAGTTTCCCCTTGATTTAAAATGGTCGCCCCTTGGTTTCAAGTTTTCAGGAGTCGGCCTCTGTAATGGTGCTGGAGAGGCGGTGCCACAGTCGGATATGCACCCACTCCTAACTCTGCCAGTTCAGCTCGTGCTAGGGCATCATCAAAACAAGTAGGGCCATAAGTGATCACCCTATCATACAACTCCGGCCTCAAGCCTTTCATGAAGTTCCTCATCTTTGCTTGGGTGCTAGTGGCGATATGAGGTACATATCGAAGTAAGGAACAGTACTGGAGGGCATAGTCGGACACCGGCATAGTACCTTGCCTCAAGCTAGTGAATTCATCCTCTTTAGCCTGCCGTGCCGCCGCTGAGAAGTACCGGGTCAGAAATCGAGTCCTAAACAACTTCCAGTTTATTTCCTGACCTGAGCCTCCTGTTCAATCACTGTGGTCTTCCACCACATCAACGCTTTTTGGAACTGAAATTCTGCTAGCCGTATCCACGCTGTCTTTGCACACGGGGCGCCACAAATATCTGCTCCACCTCTATAGCCATTCCTCGGCCTTCTCCCCTGTTTCAGTCCCTTCAAAGTTGGGGGCCGATAAGCTAGAAACTGCGTCAAACTCAGTTCTCCCGGTAATAACTGTTGTTCGGACGGCTCTTCGCCCAAGGCTGGCGGCGGTAGGGGATTTGTATGTCTAGCACTAGCATTTACACTTATCGCATCACCAACATCGACATTTGCTGCCATACTGCAACACAAGGGTTAACAACAATATACAAAATAGTTCACATAATACATCGTTAGAAAACCATAACACGTTAGCATAACAGTCACATGCTTCATATGCGACATCATATTTAAAAGTAGACGCTAGCCAACTTATTGCTAAGGCTACCCTTCACTAGTCCCGGGTTCTCTAACCACTGCTCTGATACCACTAATGTAAGGACCCTGAATCTTAACAGTGAATTCAAGATATAAATAGGGCTAAATATGTATAAAGACATCTTAGGGTCCTGTTTGATGTGAGCACAATTAGGTTACAGGCCAAAATAAGACTTCAACAATTAATTAGTTACATTCCCGATCATGAATGTTTAAGAGTGATAGCATTAGACTACTTCTCGAGTAGAGACTATCCAAGATTCCTGTACTCTATCTTCATTTACACTTTCAACAGCTCACAGTTCAACCGACCCTCAGCCCCCTGATTCAAAATGTACCTACAGGAACAACTCACCATGAGAATATGATATACATCATCACTAACACAATTCAACTAATAAAGTAAGTAAGCGTATGAAACGATTAATTGATATGCCCCTCGATTACCACATTAGCACATTTCATTGTCGTTCTGTTTCACAAGCTTATGCACAAAATCATTAGTAAGATATAATGATCGATAACGCGTTTCCAATTATAATCACAATAATTCACTTTAACACTTAAATTGTGACTGTTCCGGTCCCAATACAACAGCGGAATTTTAGGACCCTCGCTTCGACATATAGCGGCATCATATGATACCTCGCTTCGACTATGACAGCGGCATGTTACCTCGAGACATGACAGCGGCAAATATCATACTACCATCGCTTCATATGACGCGGCAAGTACCTCCCTCGGAGGGAGATAAAGGCTACCGGAACATCATCAATTCCCATCACATTAATCAATCACATAGTTGATTCCATTGTCACAGTAAATCACAATCATTCACATATATATCATCACGTGTAAGGATTCACTATCCACAAGGACATAATTAAATGTATGGCACGTTTTACCGTCCAATGCTCGTACGTCTCACTACGTACTTGGTTCCAAAAGTGGAGATCATCGTGGACTTTATCTCCTAGGCTGTGTGTGGTACCTGGGATGGTTCTACATAATCATGAATCCATATTTAAACCAATAAAGGAAACCATTCTCAAAAAATCACCATTTAGAACAAATCTCAAATCCAAAATTTAAGCCTTGCGATCGATCGTTCCAAGCCCCGATCGATCGCCAAGTTGAGAAAATAAGCATCTGAATACTGCCTCCACCGATCGATCGGGCATTTTACCGATCGATCGAGACATCACACCGACCGATCGGTAAAAATCGCCGATCGATCGGTAAGTCTTTTTACGCTGGCTTAGGTACTGTCTTGCTCGATCGATCGGACCAAATTTCCGATCGATCGAGAAACC
>CAJQUN010002296.1:0-29263 GCA_907163345.1 Haberlea rhodopensis | reverse complement strand
TTGGAAGAAGGTTTGGAGAAATTTTCAGAAATTATTTAAGTTTTTTTGATTTTTTGATAAATTCCGATTTCGTGCGAATATTCGAGTATATTCTAGAGTACACATTTTCTTGGTTCGAATAAGTATTTGAGATGTAACAATTTCGACGTTTTTTGATTTTTTTGATCAATTTCTTTTTCGTGCAATTATAATGTATGTGTCTTGATTAAATAATTTTCTTGGTTGGAAGAAGGTTTTGAGAAATTTTCAGAAATTACGTAAGTTTTTTGATTTTTTGATAAATTTCGATTTCGTGCGAATATTCGAGTATATGTTTTGAGTAAATCATTTTTCTTGGTTTCGAATAAGTATTTGAGAAATGTTAACAATTTCGGACTTTTTTTTGATGTTTTTGATAAATTTCTATTTTCGTGCAATTATAAAGAGTATGTGTCTTGAGTAATATAATTTCTCTTTTGGAAGACGGTTTTGAGAATTTTCAGAATTACTAAGTTTTTTTTTATTTTTTTTGATAAATTCCGATTTCTTGCGAATATTCGAGTATATTTCTATTCGTGCAATTATAAGAGTATGTGTCTTGAGTTCATAATTATATTTGTTGGAAGAAGGTTTTGAGAATTTTTAAGAATTACGTAAGTTTTTTTGATTTTTTTATAAATTCCGATTTCGTGCGAATATTCGAGTATATGTCTAGAGTACATCATTTTCCGGTTCGAATAAGTATTTGAGAAATTGTAACAATTTCGGACGTTTTTTTGATTTTTGATCAATTTTTTTTCGTGCAATTTAATAGTTATGCGTCTTGAGCAATAATTTTCTTTGTTGGAAGAATGTTTGAGAATTTTCAGAAATTACGTAAGTTTTTTGATTTTATGATAAATTTCGATTCGTGCGAATATTCGAGTATATGTTTGAGTATATCATTTTCTTGGTTCGAATAAGTATTTGAGAAATTTTTAACAATTTCTAACGTTTTTTATTTTTGATAAATTTCTATTTCGTGCAATTATAAGAGTAGTGTCTTGAGTACATAATTATATTGGTTGGAAGAAGGTTTTAAGAAATTTTCAGAAATTACGAAGTTTTTTATTTTTTGATAAATTTCCGATTTCGTGCGAATATTCGAGTATATTCTAGAGTACATCATTTTCTTGGTTCGAATAAGTATTTGAGAAATAGTAACAATTTCGGACGTTTTTTTGATTTTTTGATAAATTTCTTTTTCGTGCAATTATAAGAGTATGTGTCTGAGTACATAATTTTCTTGGTTGGAAGAAGGTTTTGAGAAATTTTCAAAATTACGTAAGTTTTTGATTTTTTGATAAATTTCGATTTCGTGCGAATATTCGAGTATATGTTTTGAGTATATCATTTTCTTGGTTCGAATAAGTATTTGAGAAATTTAACATTTTCGACGTTTTTTAATGTTTTGATAAATTTCATTTCGTGCATTATAAGAGTATGTGTCTTGAGTACATTTTATCTTGGTTGGAAGAAGGTTTTGAGAAATTTTCAGATTACGTAAGGTTTTTGATTGTTTGATAAATTGCCCGATTTCGTGCGAAATATGCGAGTATATGTTTAGAGTATATCATTTCTTTCTTGCTTCGAATAAGTATTTGGAGAATTTTACAATTTCAGGACGTTTTTTTTGATGTTTTTGATAAATTTCTATTTGGTGCAGACTATAGAGTATGTGTTCTTGAGTAATAATTTTCTTGGTTGGAAGAAGGTTTTTGATAAATTTTCAGGAAACTACGTAAGTTTTTGATTTTTTGATAAATTCAATTTCCCGATCTCGGCTATTTCGAGTGATATTGTTTAGAGTGTATCATATTTTCTTGGTTCGAATAAAGTATTTGAGAATTTTTAACAAGTTCATGGACGTTTTTTTTTATGTTTTGATAAATTTCTATTTTCGTGCAATTAGTAAAAGAGTATGTGTCTTGAAGTGACATAATGTTATCACTTGGTTGGAAGAATGGTTTTGAGAACATTTTCAGAAGTTACGTAGATTTTTGGATTTTTTGATAAATTTCCGATTTCGTGCGAATATTCGAGTATATTCTAGAGTACATCATTTTCTTGGTTCGAATAAGTATTTGAGAAATTGTAACAATTTCGGACTTTTTTTGATTTTTGATCAATTTCTTTTCGTGCAATTATAAGAGTATGTGTCTTGAGTAAATACTTTTCTTGGTTGGAAGAAGGTTTTGAAAATTTTCAGAAATTACGTAAGTTTTTTGATTTTTTGATAAATTTCGATTTCGTGCGAATATTCGAGTATATGTTTTGAGTATATCATTTTCTTGGTTCGAATAAGTATTTGAGAAATTTTAACAATTTCGGACGTTTTTTTGATTTTTTGATAATTTCTATTTCGTGCAATTATAAGAGTATGTGTCTGAGTACATTGTTATCTTGTTGGAAGAAGGTTTTGAGAAATTTTCAGAATTACGTAAGTTTTTTGATTTTTTTTTTTTTTTTGTAAATTCCGATTTCGTGCGAATATTCTAGTATATGTCTATTTCCTGCAATTATAAGAGTATGTGTCTTGAGTTCATAATTATATTTGTTGGAAGAAGGTTTTGAGAAATTTTAAGAAATTACGTAAGTTTTTGATTTTTTTATAAATTCCGATTTCGTGCGAATATTCGAGTATATGTCTAGAGTACATCATTTTCTTGGTTCGAATAAGTATTTGAGAAATTTTAACAATTTCGGACGTTTTTTTGATTTTTTGATAAATTTCTCTTTCGTGCAATATAAGAGTATGTGTCTTGAGTAAATAATTTTCTTTGTTGAAGAAGGTTTTGAGAAATTTTCAGAATTACGTAAGTTTTTTGATTTTTTGATAAATTTTGATTTCGTGCGAATATTCGAGTATATGTCTGAGTATATCATTTTCTTGGTTCGAATAAGTATTTGAGAAATTTTAACAATTTCGGACGTTTTTTTGATTTTTTGATAAATTTCTATTTCGTGCAATTATAAGAGTATGTGTCTTGAGTACATATTTTCTTGGTTGGAAGAAGGTTTTGAGAAATTTTCAGAATTACGTAAGTTTTTTGATTTTTGATAAATTTCGATTTCGTGCGAATATTCGAGTATATGTCTGAGTAATCATTTTCTTGTTCGAATAAGTATTTGAGAAATTTTAACAATTTCGGACGTTTTTTTGATTTTTTGATAAATTTCTATTTCGTGCAATTATAAGAGTATGTGTCTTGAGTACATAATTTTCTTTGTTGGAAGAAGGTTTTGAGAAATTTTCAGAAATTACGTAAGTTTTTTGATTTTTGATAAATTCCGATTTCGTGCGAATATTCGAGTATATGTCTAGAGTACATCATTTTCTTGGTTCGAATAAGTATTCGAGAATTTTAACAATTTCGGACGTTTTTTTGATTTTTTGATAAATTTCTTTTTCGTGCAATTATAAGAGTATGTGTCTTGAGTAATAATTTTCTTGGTTGGAAGAAGGTTTTGAGAAATTTTCAGAATTACGTAAGTTTTTTGATTTTTTGATAAATTTCGATTTCGTGCGAATATTCGAGTATATGTTTTGAGTATATCATTTTCTTGGTTCGAATAAGTATTCGAGAAATTTAAACAATTTCGGACGTTTTTTTGATTTTTTGATAAATTTCTATTTCGTGCAATTATAAGAGTATGTGTCTTGAGTACATAATTATATTTGTTGGAAGAAGGTTTTGAGAAATTTTCAGAAATTACGTAAGTTTTTTGATTTTTTGATAAATTCAATTTCGTGCGAATATTCGAGTATATGTCTAGAGTACATCATTTTCTTGGTTCGAATAAGTATTTGAGAAATTGTAACAATTTCGGACTTTTTTTTTTATTTTTTGATAAATTTCTATTCGTGCAATTATAAGAGTATATTCGAGTATATGTTTTGAGTATATCATTTCTTGGTTCGAATAAGTATTTGAGAAATTTTAACAATTTCGGACGTTTTTTTGATTTTTTGATAAATTTCTATTTCGTGCAATTATAAGAGTATGTGTCTTGAGTACATAATTTTTGGTTGGAAGAAGGTTTTGAGAAATTTTCAGAAATTATTTAAGTTTTTTGATTTTTTGATAAATTCCGATTTCGTGCGAATATTCGAGTATATGTCTAGAGTACATCATTTTCTTGGTTCGAATAAGTATTTGAGAAATTTTAACAATTTCGGACGTTTTTTTTGATTTTTTGATAAATTTCTTTTTCGTGCAATTATAAGAGTATGTGTCTTGAGTAAATACTTTTCTTGGTTGGAAGAAGGTTTTGAGAAATTTTCAGAAATACGTAAGTTTTTTGATTTTTTGATAAATTTCGATTTCGTGCGAATATTCGAGTATATGTTTGAGTATATCATTTTCTTGGTTCGAATAAGTATTTGAGAAATTTTAACAATTTGGACTTTTTTTTGATTTTTTGATAAATTTCTATTTCGTGCAATTATAAGAGTATGTGTCTTGAGTACATAATTTTCTTGGTTGAAGAAGGTTTTGAGAAATTTTCAGAATTACGTAAGTTTTTTGATTTTTTTTGATAAATTCCGATTTCGTGCGAATATTCGAGTATGTCTATTTCGTGCAATTATAAGAGTATGTGTCTTGAGTTCATAATTATATTTGTTGGAAGAAGGTTTTGAGAAATTTTCAGAATTACGTAAGTTTTTTGATTTTTTGATAAATTCCGATTTCGTGCGAATATTCGAGTATATGTCTAGAGTACATCATTTTCTTGGTTCGAATAAGTATTTGAGAAATTGTAACAATTTCGGACGTTTTTTTGATTTTTTGATAAATTTCTATTTCGTGCAATTATAAGAGTATGTGTCTTGAGTACATAATTTTCTTGGTTGGAAGAAGGTTTTGAGAAATTTTCAGAATTACGTAAGTTTTTTGATTTTTTGATAAATTTCGATTTCGTGCGAATATTCGAGTATATGTTTTGAGTATATCATTTTCTTGGTTCGAATAAGTATTTGAGAAATTTTAACAATTTCGGACGTTTTTTTGATTTTTTGATAAATTTCTATTTCGTGCAATTATAAGAGTATGTGTCTTGAGTACATAATTATCTTGGTTGGAAGAAGGTTTTGAGAAATTTTCAGAATTACGTAAGTTTTTTGATTTTTTGATAAATTTCGATTTCGTGCGAATATTCGAGTATATGTCTAGAGTACATCATTTTCTTGGTTCGAATAAGTATTTGAGAAATTTTAACAATTTCGGACGTTTTTTTGATTTTTTGATAAATTTCTTTTTCGTGCAATTATAAGAGTATGTGTCTTGAGTAAATAATTTTCTTGGTTGGAAGAAGGTTTTGAGAAATTTTCAGAATTACGTAAGTTTTTTGATTTTTTGATAAATTTCGATTTCGTGCGAATATTCGAGTATATGTTTGAGTATATCATTTTCTTGGTTCGAATAAGTATTTGAGAAATTTTAACAATTTCGGACGTTTTTTTGATTTTTTGATAAATTTCTATTTCGTGCAATTATAAGAGTATGTGTCTTGAGTACATAATTTCTTGGTTGGAAGAAGGTTTTGAGAAATTTTCAGAATTACGTAAGTTTTTTGATTTTTTGATAAATTTCGATTTCGTGCGAATATTCGAGTATATGTCTAGAGTACATCATTTTCTTGGTTCGAATAAGTATTTGAGAAATTTTAACAATTTCGGACGTTTTTTTGATTTTTTGATAAATTTCTATTTCGTGCAATTATAAGAGTATGTGTCTTGAGTACATAATTTTCTTGGTTGGAAGAAGGTTTTGAGAAATTTTCAGAATTACGTAAGTTTTTTGATTTTTTGATAAATTTCGATTTCGTGCGAATATTCGAGTATATGTCTTGAGTATATCATTTTCTTGGTTCGAATAAGTATTTGAGAAATTTTAACAATTTCGGACGTTTTTTTATTTTTTGATAAATTTCTATTTCGTGCAATTATAAGAGTATGTGTCTTGAGTACATTTTTATTTGGTTGGAAGAAGGTTTTGAGAAATTTTCAGAATTACGTAAGTTTTTTGATTTTTTGATAAATTTCGATTTCGTGCGAATATTCGAGTATATGTCTAGAGTACATCATTTTCTTGGTTCGAATAAGTATTTGAGAAATTTTAACAATTTCGGACGTTTTTTTGATTTTTTGATAAATTTCTATTTCGTGCAATTATAAGAGTATGTGTCTTGAGTACATAATTTTCTTGGTTGGAAGAAGGTTTTGAGAAATTTTCAGAAATTACGTAAGTTTTTTGATTTTTTGATAAATTTCGATTTCGTGCGAATATTCGAGTATATGTCTTGAGTATATCATTTTCTTGGTTCGAATAAGTATTTGAGAAATTTTAACAATTTCGGACGTTTTTTTGATTTTTTGATAAATTTCTATTTCGTGCAATTATAAGAGTATGTGTCTTGAGTACATAATTTTCTTGGTTGGAAGAAGGTTTTGAGAAATTTTCAGAATTACGTAAGTTTTTTGATTTTTTGATAAATTTCGATTTCGTGCGAATATTCGAGTATATGTCTAGAGTACATCATTTTCTTGGTTCGAATAAGTATTTGAGAAATTTTAACAATTTCGGACGTTTTTTTGATTTTTTGATAAATTTCTATTTCGTGCAATTATAAGAGTATGTGTCTTGAGTACATAATTTTCTTGGTTGGAAGAAGGTTTTGAGAAATTTTCAGAATTACGTAAGTTTTTTGATTTTTTGATAAATTTCGATTTCGTGCGAATATTCGAGTATATGTCTTGAGTATATCATTTTCTTGGTTCGAATAAGTATTTGAGAAATTTTAACAATTTCGGACGTTTTTTTTATTTTTTGATAAATTTCTATTTCGTGCAATTATAAGAGTATGTGTCTTGAGTACATAATTTTCTTGGTTGGAAGAAGGTTTTGAGAAATTTTCAGAATTACGTAAGTTTTTTGATTTTTTGATAAATTTCGATTTCGTGCGAATATTCGAGTATATGTCTAGAGTACATCATTTTCTTGGTTCGAATAAGTATTTGAGAAATTTTAACAATTTCGGACGTTTTTTTTGATTTATAAATTTCTATTTCGTGCAATTATAAGAGTATGTGTCTTGAGTACATAATTTTCTTGGTTGGAAGAAGGTTTTGAGAAATTTTCAGAAATTACGTAAGTTTTTTGATTTTTTGATAAATTTCGATTTCGTGCGAATATTCGAGTATATGTCTTGAGTACATCATTTTCTTGGTTCGAATAAGTATTTGAGAAATTTTAACAATTTCGGACGTTTTTTTATTTTTTGATAAATTTCTATTTCGTGCAATTATAAGAGTATGTGTCTTGAGTACATAATTTTCTTGGTTGGAAGAAGGTTTTGAGAAATTTTCAGAATTACGTAAGTTTTTTGATTTTTTGATAAATTTCGATTTCGTGCGAATATTCGAGTATATGTCTTGAGTACATCATTTTCTTGGTTCGAATAAGTATTTGACGTTTTTTTTTTGATTTTTTGATAAATTTCTATTTCGTGCAATTATAAGAGTATGTGTCTTGAGTACATAATTTTCTTGGTTGGAAGAAGGTTTTGAGAAATTTTCAGAATTACGTAAGTTTTTTGATTTTTTGATAAATTTCGATTTCGTGCGAATATTCGAGTATATGTCTTGAGTACATCATTTTCTTGGTTCGAATAAGTATTTGAGAAATTTTAACAATTTCGGACGTTTTTTTATTTTTTGATAAATTTCTATTTCGTGCAATTATAAGAGTATATTCGAGTATATGTTTTGAGTATATCATTTTCTTGGTTCGAATAAGTATTTGAGAAATTTTAACAATTTCGGACGTTTTTTTGATTTTTTGATAAATTTCTATTTCGTGCAATTATAAGAGTATGTGTCTTGAGTACATAATTTTCTTGGTTGGAAGAAGGTTTTGAGAAATTTTCAGAATTACGTAAGTTTTTTGATTTTTTGATAAATTTCGATTTCGTGCGAATATTCGAGTATATGTCTTGAGTACATCATTTTCTTGGTTCGAATAAGTATTTGAGAAATTTTAACAATTTCGGACGTTTTTTTGATTTTTTGATAAATTTCTATTTCGTGCAATTATAAGAGTATGTGTCTTGAGTACATAATTTTCTTGGTTGGAAGAAGGTTTTGAGAAATTTTCAGAATTACGTAAGTTTTTTGATTTTTTGATAAATTTCGATTTCGTGCGAATATTCGAGTATATGTCTTGAGTACATCATTTTCTTGGTTCGAATAAGTATTTGAGAAATTTTAACAATTTCGGACGTTTTTTTGATTTTTTGATAAATTTCTATTTCGTGCAATTATAAGAGTATGTGTCTTGAGTACATAATTTTCTTGGTTGGAAGAAGGTTTTGAGAAATTTTCAGAATTACGTAAGTTTTTTGATTTTTTGATAAATTTCGATTTCGTGCGAATATTCGAGTATATGTCTAGAGTACATCATTTTCTTGGTTCGAATAAGTATTTGAGAAATTTTAACAATTTCGGACGTTTTTTTGATTTTTTGATAAATTTCTATTTCGTGCAATTATAAGAGTATGTGTCTTGAGTACATAATTTTCTTGGTTGGAAGAAGGTTTTGAGAAATTTTCAGAATTACGTAAGTTTTTTGATTTTTTGATAAATTTCGATTTCGTGCGAATATTCGAGTATATGTCTTGAGTACATCATTTTCTTGGTTCGAATAAGTATTTGAGAAATTTTAACAATTTCGGACGTTTTTTTGATTTTTTGATAAATTTCTATTTCGTGCAATTATAAGAGTATGTGTCTTGAGTACATAATTTTCTTGGTTGGAAGAAGGTTTTGAGAAATTTTCAGAATTACGTAAGTTTTTTGATTTTTTGATAAATTTCGATTTCGTGCGAATATTCGAGTATATGTCTTGAGTACATCATTTTCTTGGTTCGAATAAGTATTTGAGAAATTTTAACAATTTCGGACGTTTTTTTGATTTTTTGATAAATTTCTATTTCGTGCAATTATAAGAGTATGTGTCTTGAGTACATAATTTTCTTGGTTGGAAGAAGGTTTTGAGAAATTTTCAGAATTACGTAAGTTTTTTGATTTTTTGATAAATTTCGATTTCGTGCGAATATTCGAGTATATGTCTTGAGTACATCATTTTCTTGGTTCGAATAAGTATTTGAGAAATTTTAACAATTTCGGACGTTTTTTTGATTTTTTGATAAATTTCTATTTCGTGCAATTATAAGAGTATGTGTCTTGAGTACATAATTTTCTTGGTTGGAAGAAGGTTTTGAGAAATTTTCAGAATTACGTAAGTTTTTTGATTTTTTGATAAATTTCGATTTCGTGCGAATATTCGAGTATATGTCTTGAGTACATCATTTTCTTGGTTCGAATAAGTATTTGAGAAATTTTAACAATTTCGGACGTTTTTTTGATTTTTTGATAAATTTCTATTTCGTGCAATTATAAGAGTATGTGTCTTGAGTACATAATTTTCTTGGTTGGAAGAAGGTTTTGAGAAATTTTCAGAATTACGTAAGTTTTTTGATTTTTTGATAAATTTCGATTTCGTGCGAATATTCGAGTATATGTCTTGAGTACATCATTTTCTTGGTTCGAATAAGTATTTGAGAAATTTTAACAATTTCGGACGTTTTTTTGATTTTTTGATAAATTTCTATTTCGTGCAATTATAAGAGTATGTGTCTTGAGTACATAATTTTCTTGGTTGGAAGAAGGTTTTGAGAAATTTTCAGAATTACGTAAGTTTTTTGATTTTTTGATAAATTTCGATTTCGTGCGAATATTCGAGTATATGTCTTGAGTACATCATTTTCTTGGTTCGAATAAGTATTTGAGAAATTTTAACAATTTCGGACGTTTTTTTGATTTTTTGATAAATTTCTATTTCGTGCAATTATAAGAGTATGTGTCTTGAGTACATAATTTTCTTGGTTGGAAGAAGGTTTTGAGAAATTTTCAGAATTACGTAAGTTTTTTGATTTTTTGATAAATTTCGATTTCGTGCGAATATTCGAGTATATGTCTTGAGTATATCATTTTCTTGGTTCGAATAAGTATTTGAGAAATTTTAACAATTTCGGACGTTTTTTTGATTTTTTGATAAATTTCTATTTCGTGCAATTATAAGAGTATGTGTCTTGAGTACATAATTTTCTTGGTTGGAAGAAGGTTTTGAGAAATTTTCAGAATTACGTAAGTTTTTTGATTTTTTGATAAATTTCGATTTCGTGCGAATATTCGAGTATATGTCTTGAGTACATCATTTTCTTGGTTCGAATAAGTATTTGAGAAATTTTAACAATTTCGGACGTTTTTTTGATTTTTTGATAAATTTCTATTTCGTGCAATTATAAGAGTATGTGTCTTGAGTACATAATTTTCTTGGTTGGAAGAAGGTTTTGAGAAATTTTCAGAATTACGTAAGTTTTTTGATTTTTTGATAAATTTCGATTTCGTGCGAATATTCGAGTATATGTCTTGAGTACATCATTTTCTTGGTTCGAATAAGTATTTGAGAAATTTTAACAATTTCGGACGTTTTTTTGATTTTTTGATAAATTTCTATTTCGTGCAATTATAAGAGTATGTGTCTTGAGTACATAATTTTCTTGGTTGGAAGAAGGTTTTGAGAAATTTTCAGAATTACGTAAGTTTTTTGATTTTTTGATAAATTTCGATTTCGTGCGAATATTCGAGTATATGTCTTGAGTACATCATTTTCTTGGTTCGAATAAGTATTTGAGAAATTTTAACAATTTCGGACGTTTTTTTGATTTTTTGATAAATTTCTATTTCGTGCAATTATAAGAGTATGTGTCTTGAGTACATAATTTTCTTGGTTGGAAGAAGGTTTTGAGAAATTTTCAGAATTACGTAAGTTTTTTGATTTTTTGATAAATTTCGATTTCGTGCGAATATTCGAGTATATGTCTTGAGTATATCATTTTCTTGGTTCGAATAAGTATTTGAGAAATTTTAACAATTTCGGACGTTTTTTTGATTTTTGATAAATTTCTATTTCGTGCAATTATAAGAGTATGTGTCTTGAGTACATAATTTTCTTGGTTGGAAGAAGGTTTTGAGAAATTTTCAGAATTACGTAAGTTTTTTGATTTTTTGATAAATTTCGATTTCGTGCGAATATTCGAGTATATGTCTAGAGTACATCATTTTCTTGGTTCGAATAAGTATTTGAGAAATTTTAACAATTTCGGACGTTTTTTTGATTTTTTGATAAATTTCTATTTCGTGCAATTATAAGAGTATGTGTCTTGAGTACATAATTTTCTTGGTTGGAAGAAGGTTTTGAGAAATTTTCAGAATTACGTAAGTTTTTTGATTTTTTGATAAATTTCGATTTCGTGCGAATATTCGAGTATATGTCTTGAGTACATCATTTTCTTGGTTCGAATAAGTATTTGAGAAATTTTAACAATTTCGGACGTTTTTTTGATTTTTTGATAAATTTCTATTTCGTGCAATTATAAGAGTATGTGTCTTGAGTACATAATTTTCTTGGTTGGAAGAAGGTTTTGAGAAATTTTCAGAATTACGTAAGTTTTTTGATTTTTTGATAAATTTCGATTTCGTGCGAATATTCGAGTATATGTCTTGAGTACATCATTTTCTTGGTTCGAATAAGTATTTGAGAAATTTTAACAATTTCGGACGTTTTTTTGATTTTTTGATAAATTTCTATTTCGTGCAATTATAAGAGTATGTGTCTTGAGTACATAATTTTCTTGGTTGGAAGAAGGTTTTGAGAAATTTTCAGAATTACGTAAGTTTTTTGATTTTTTGATAAATTTCGATTTCGTGCGAATATTCGAGTATATGTCTTGAGTACATCATTTTCTTGGTTCGAATAAGTATTTGAGAAATTTTAACAATTTCGGACGTTTTTTTGATTTTTTGATAAATTTCTATTTCGTGCAATTATAAGAGTATGTGTCTTGAGTACATAATTTTCTTGGTTGGAAGAAGGTTTTGAGAAATTTTCAGAATTACGTAAGTTTTTTGATTTTTTGATAAATTTCGATTTCGTGCGAATATTCGAGTATATGTCTAGAGTACATCATTTTCTTGGTTCGAATAAGTATTTGAGAAATTTTAACAATTTCGGACGTTTTTTTGATTTTTTGATAAATTTCTATTTCGTGCAATTATAAGAGTATGTGTCTTGAGTACATAATTTTCTTGGTTGGAAGAAGGTTTTGAGAAATTTTCAGAAATTACGTAAGTTTTTTGATTTTTTGATAAATTTCGATTTCGTGCGAATATTCGAGTATATGTCTTGAGTACATCATTTTCTTGGTTCGAATAAGTATTTGAGAAATTTTAACAATTTCGGACGTTTTTTTGATTTTTTGATAAATTTCTATTTCGTGCAATTATAAGAGTATGTGTCTTGAGTACATAATTTTCTTGGTTGGAAGAAGGTTTTGAGAAATTTTCAGAATTACGTAAGTTTTTTGATTTTTTGATAAATTTCGATTTCGTGCGAATATTCGAGTATATGTCTTGAGTACATCATTTTCTTGGTTCGAATAAGTATTTGAGAAATTTTAACAATTTCGGACGTTTTTTTGATTTTTTGATAAATTTCTATTTCGTGCAATTATAAGAGTATGTGTCTTGAGTACATAATTTTCTTGGTTGGAAGAAGGTTTTGAGAAATTTTCAGAATTACGTAAGTTTTTTGATTTTTTGATAAATTTCGATTTCGTGCGAATATTCGAGTATATGTCTAGAGTACATCATTTTCTTGGTTCGAATAAGTATTTGAGAAATTTTAACAATTTCGGACGTTTTTTTGATTTTTTGATAAATTTCTATTTCGTGCAATTATAAGAGTATGTGTCTTGAGTACATAATTTTCTTGGTTGGAAGAAGGTTTTGAGAAATTTTCAGAATTACGTAAGTTTTTTGATTTTTTGATAAATTTCGATTTCGTGCGAATATTCGAGTATATGTCTTGAGTATATCATTTTCTTGGTTCGAATAAGTATTTGAGAAATTTTAACAATTTCGGACGTTTTTTTTATTTTTTGATAAATTTCTATTTCGTGCAATTATAAGAGTATGTGTCTTGAGTACATAATTTTCTTGGTTGGAAGAAGGTTTTGAGAAATTTTCAGAATTACGTAAGTTTTTTGATTTTTTGATAAATTTCGATTTCGTGCGAATATTCGAGTATATGTCTTGAGTACATCATTTTCTTGGTTCGAATAAGTATTTGAGAAATTTTAACAATTTCGGACGTTTTTTTTATTTTTTGATAAATTTCTATTTCGTGCAATTATAAGAGTATGTGTCTTGAGTACATAATTTTCTTGGTTGGAAGAAGGTTTTGAGAAATTTTCAGAATTACGTAAGTTTTTTGATTTTTTGATAAATTTCGATTTCGTGCGAATATTCGAGTATATGTCTAGAGTACATCATTTTCTTGGTTCGAATAAGTATTTGAGAAATTTTAACAATTTCGGACGTTTTTTTGATTTTTTGATAAATTTCTATTTCGTGCAATTATAAGAGTATGTGTCTTGAGTAAATAATTTTCTTGGTTGGAAGAAGGTTTTGAGAAATTTTCAGAATTACGTAAGTTTTTTGATTTTTTGATAAATTTCGATTTCGTGCGAATATTCGAGTATATGTCTAGAGTACATCATTTTCTTGGTTCGAATAAGTATTTGAGAAATTTTAACAATTTCGGACGTTTTTTTGATTTTTTGATAAATTTCTATTTCGTGCAATTATAAGAGTATGTGTCTTGAGTACATAATTTTCTTGGTTGGAAGAAGGTTTTGAGAAATTTTCAGAAATTACGTAAGTTTTTTGATTTTTTGATAAATTTCGATTTCGTGCGAATATTCGAGTATATGTTTTGAGTATATCATTTTCTTGGTTCGAATAAGTATTTGAGAAATTTTAACAATTTCGGACGTTTTTTTGATGTTTTGATAAATTTCTATTTCGTGCAATTATAAGAGTATGTGTCTTGAGTACATAATTATCTTGGTTGGAAGAAGGTTTTGAGAAATTTTCAGAATTACGTAAGTTTTTTGATTTTTTGATAAATTTCGATTTCGTGCGAATATTCGAGTATATGTCTAGAGTACATCATTTTCTTGGTTCGAATAAGTATTTGAGAAATTTTAACAATTTCGGACGTTTTTTTGATTTTTTGATAAATTTCTATTTCGTGCAATTATAAGAGTATGTGTCTTGAGTACATTGTTATCTTGGTTGGAAGAAGGTTTTGAGAAATTTTCAGAATTACGTAAGTTTTTTGATTTTTTGATAAATTTCGATTTCGTGCGAATATTCGAGTATATGTCTAGAGTACATCATTTTCTTGGTTCGAATAAGTATTTGAGAAATTTTAACAATTTCGGACGTTTTTTTGATAAATTTCTTTTCGTGCAATTATAAGAGTATGTGTCTTGAGTACATAATTTTCTTGGTTGGAAGAAGGTTTTGAGAAATTTTCAGAAATTACGTAATTTTTTTGATTTTTTGATAAATTTCGATTTCGTGCGAATATTCGAGTATATGTCTAGAGTACATCATTTTCTTGGTTCGAATAAGTATTTGAGAAATTTTAACAATTTCGGACGTTTTTTTGATTTTTTGATAAATTTCTTTTCGTGCAATTTAAGAGTATGTGTCTTGAGTAAATAATTTTCTTGTTGGAAGAAGGTTTTGAGAAATTTTCAGAAATTACGTAAGTTTTTTGATTTTTTGATAAATTTCGATTTCGTGCGAATATTCGAGTATATGTTTTGAGTATATCATTTTCTTGGTTCGAATAAGTATTTGAGAAATTTTAACAATTTCGGACGTTTTTTTAATGTTTTGATAAATTTCTATTTCGTGCAATTATAAGAGTATGTGTCTTGAGTACATTGTTATCTTGGTTGGAAGAAGGTTTTGAGAAATTTTCAGAATTACGTAAGTTTTTTGATTTTTTTATAATTTCGATTTCGTGCGAATATTCGAGTATATGTCTAGAGTACATCATTTTCTTGGTTCGAATAAGTATTTGAGAAATTGTAACAATTTCGGACGTTTTTTTGATTTTTTGATAAATTTCTCTTTCGTGCAATTATAAGAGTATGTGTCTTGAGTACATTGTTATCTTGGTTGGAAGAAGGTTTTGAGAAATTTTCAGAATTACGTAAGTTTTTTGATTTTTTGATAAATTTCGATTTCGTGCGAATATTCGAGTATATTCTAGAGTACATCATTTTCTTGGTTCGAATAAGTATTTGAGAAATTGTAACAATTTCGGAAGTTTTTTGATAAATTTCTTTTTCGTGCAATTATAAGAGTATGTGTCTTGAGTAAATAATTTTCTTGGTTGAAAGAAGGTTTTGAGAAATTTTCAGAAATTACGTAAGTTTTTTGATTTTTTGATAAATTTCGATTTCGTGCGAATATTCGAGTATATGTTTTGAGTATATCATTTTCTTGGTTCGAATAAGTATTTGAGAAATTTTAACAATTTCGGACGTTTTTTTGATTTTTTGATAAATTTCTATTTCGTGCAATTATAAGAGTATGTGTCTTGAGTACATAATTATATTGGTTGGAAGAAGGTTTTGAGAATTTTCAGAAATTACGTAAGTTTTTTGATTTTTTGATAAATTTCGATTTCGTGCGAATATTCGAGTATATGTTTTGAGTATATCATTTTCTTGGTTCGAATAAGTATTTGAGAAATTTTAACAATTTCGGACGTTTTTTTAATGTTTTGATAAATTTCTATTTCGTGCAATTATAAGAGTATGTGTCTTGAGTACATTGTTATCTTGGTTGGAAGAAGGTTTTGAGAAATTTTCAGAATTACGTAAGTTTTTTTATTTTTTGATAAATTACGATTTCGTGCGAATATTCGAGTATTGTCTAGAGTACATCATTTTCTCGGTTCGAATAAGTATATGTTTGAGTATATCATTTTCAAAACCTTCTTCCAACAAGAAAAGTATTTAATCAAGACACAAACTCTTTTAATTGCACGAAAGAGAAATTTATCAAAAAATCAAAAAAACGTCCGAAATTGTTACAATTTCTCAAATACTTATTCGAACCAAGAAAATGATGTACTCTAGACATATACTCGAATATTCGCACGAAATCGAAATTTATCAAAAAATCAAAAAACTTACGTAATTCTGAAAATTTCTCAAAACCTTCTTCCAACCAAGAAAATTATGTACTCAAGACACATACTCTTATAATTGCACGAAATAGAAATTTATCAAAAATAAAAAAAACGTCCGAAATTGTTAAAATTTCTCAAATACTTATTCGAACCAAGAAAATGATGTACTCTAAACATATACTCGAATATTCGCACGAAATCGAAATTTATCAAAAAATCAAAAAACTTACGTAATTCTGAAAATTTCTCAAAACCTTCTTCCAACCAAGATAATTATGTACTCAAGACACATACTCTTATAATTGCACGAAATAGAAATTTATCAAAAAATCAAAAAAACGTCCGAAATTGTTAAAATTTCTCAAATACTTATTCGAACCAAGAAAATGATATACTCAAGACATATACTCGAATATTCGCACGAAATCGAAATTTATCAAAAAATCAAAAAACTTACGTAATTCTGAAAATTTCTCAAAACCTTCTTCCAACCAAGAAAATTATGTACTCAAGACACATACTCTTATAATTGCACGAAATAGAAATTTATCAAAAAATCAAAAAAACGTCCGAAATTGTTAAAATTTCTCAAATACTTATTCGAACCAAGAAAATGATATACTCAAGACATATACTCGAATATTCGCACGAAATCGAAATTTATCAAAAAATCAAAAAACTTACGTAATTCTGAAAATTTCTCAAAACCTTCTTCCAACCAAGAAAATTATTTACTCAAGACACATACTCTTATAATTGCACGAAATAGAAATTTATCAAAAAATCAAAAAAACGTCCGAAATTGTTAAAATTTCTCAAATACTTATTCGAACCAAGAAAATGATGTACTCTAGACATATACTCGAATATTCGCACGAAATCGAAATTTATCAAAAAATCAAAAAACTTACGTAATTCTGAAAATTTCTCAAAACCTTCTTCCAACCAAGAAAATTATGTACTCAAGACACATACTCTTATAATTGCACGAAATAGAAATTTATCAAAAAATCAAAAAAACGTCCGAAATTGTTAAAATTTCTCAAATACTTATTCGAACCAAGAAAATGATGTACTCAAGACATATACTCGAATATTCGCACGAAATCGAAATTTATCAAAAAATCAAAAAACTTACGTAATTCTGAAAATTTCTCAAAACCTTCTTCCAACCAAGAAAATTATGTACTCAAGACACATACTCTTATAATTGCACGAAATAGAAATTTATCAAAAATCAAAAAAACGTCCGAAATTGTTAAAATTTCTCAAATACTTATTCGAACCAAGAAAATGATGTACTCAAGACATATACTCGAATATTCGCACGAAATCGAAATTTATCAAAAAATCAAAAAACTTACGTAATTCTGAAAATTTCTCAAAACCTTCTTCCAACCAAGAAAATTATGTACTCAAGACACATACTCTTATAATTGCACGAAATAGAAATTTATCAAAAAATCAAAAAAACGTCCGAAATTGTTAAAATTTCTCAAATACTTATTCGAACCAAGAAAATGATGTACTCAACATATACTCGAATATTCGCACGAAATCGAAATTTATCAAAAAATCAAAAAACTTACGTAATTCTGAAAATTTCTCAAAACCTTCTTCCAACCAAGAAAATTATGTACTCAAGACACATACTCTTATAATTGCACGAAATAGAAATTTATCAAAAAATCAAAAAAACGTCCGAAATTGTTAAAATTTCTCAAATACTTATTCGAACCAAGAAAATGATGTACTCAAGACATATACTCGAATATTCGCACGAAATCGAAATTTATCAAAAAATCAAAAAACTTACGTAATTCTGAAAATTTCTCAAAACCTTCTTCCAACCAAGAAAATTATGTACTCAAGACACATACTCTTATAATTGCACGAAATAGAAATTTATCAAAAATCAAAAAAACGTCCGAAATTGTTAAAATTTCTCAAATACTTATTCGAACCAAGAAAATGATATACTCAAGACATATACTCGAATATTCGCACGAAATCGAAATTTATCAAAAAATCAAAAAACTTACGTAATTCTGAAAATTTCTCAAAACCTTCTTCCAACCAAGAAAATTATGTACTCAAGACACATACTCTTATAATTGCACGAAATAGAAATTTATCAAAAAATCAAAAAAACGTCCGAAATTGTTAAAATTTCTCAAATACTTATTCGAACCAAGAAAATGATGTACTCTAGACATATACTCGAATATTCGCACGAAATCGAAATTTATCAAAAAATCAAAAAACTTACGTAATTCTGAAAATTTCTCAAAACCTTCTTCCAACCAAGAAAATTATGTACTCAAGACACATACTCTTATAATTGCACGAAATAGAAATTTATCAAAAAATCAAAAAAACGTCCGAAATTGTTAAAATTTCTCAAATACTTATTCGAACCAAGAAAATGATGTACTCAAGACATATACTCGAATATTCGCACGAAATCGAAATTTATCAAAAAATCAAAAAACTTACGTAATTCTGAAAATTTCTCAAAACCTTCTTCCAACCAAGAAAATTATGTACTCAAGACACATACTCTTATAATTGCACGAAATAGAAATTTATCAAAAAATCAAAAAAACGTCCGAAATTGTTAAAATTTCTCAAATACTTATTCGAACCAAGAAAATGATGTACTCAAGACATATACTCGAATATTCGCACGAAATCGAAATTTATCAAAAAATCAAAAAACTTACGTAATTCTGAAAATTTCTCAAAACCTTCTTCCAACCAAGAAAATTATGTACTCAAGACACATACTCTTATAATTGCACGAAATAGAAATTTATCAAAAAATCAAAAAAACGTCCGAAATTGTTAAAATTTCTCAAATACTTATTCGAACCAAGAAAATGATGTACTCAGACATATACTCGAATATTCGCACGAAATCGAAATTTATCAAAAAATCAAAAAACTTACGTAATTCTGAAAATTTCTCAAAACCTTCTTCCAACCAAGAAATTATGTACTCAAGACACATACTCTTATAATTGCACGAAATAGAAATTTATCAAAAATCAAAAAAACGTCCGAAATTGTTAAAATTTCTCAAATACTTATTCGAACCAAGAAAATGATGTACTCAAGACATATACTCGAATATTCGCACGAAATCGAAATTTATCAAAAAATCAAAAAACTTACGTAATTCTGAAAATTTCTCAAAACCTTCTTCCAACCAAGAAAATTATGTACTCAAGACACATACTCTTATAATTGCACGAAATAGAAATTTATCAAAAAATCAAAAAAACGTCCGAAATTGTTAAAATTTCTCAAATACTTATTCGAACCAAGAAAATGATGTACTCAAGACATATACTCGAATATTCGCACGAAATCGAAATTTATCAAAAAATCAAAAAACTTACGTAATTCTGAAAATTTCTCAAAACCTTCTTCCAACCAAGAAAATTATGTACTCAAGACACATACTCTTATAATTGCACGAAATAGAAATTTATCAAAAAATCAAAAAAACGTCCGAAATTGTTAAAATTTCTCAAATACTTATTCGAACCAAGAAAATGATGTACTCAAGACATATACTCGAATATTCGCACGAAATCGAAATTTATCAAAAAATCAAAAAACTTACGTAATTCTGAAAATTTCTCAAAACCTTCTTCCAACCAAGAAAATTATGTACTCAAGACACATACTCTTATAATTGCACGAAATAGAAATTTATCAAAAAATCAAAAAAACGTCCGAAATTGTTAAAATTTCTCAAATACTTATTCGAACCAAGAAAATGATGTACTCAAGACATATACTCGAATATTCGCACGAAATCGAAATTTATCAAAAAATCAAAAAACTTACGTAATTCTGAAAATTTCTCAAAACCTTCTTCCAACCAAGAAAATTATGTACTCAAGACACATACTCTTATAATTGCACGAAATAGAAATTTATCAAAAAATCAAAAAAACGTCCGAAATTGTTAAAATTTCTCAAATACTTATTCGAACCAAGAAAATGATGTACTCACATATACTCGAATATTCGCACGAAATCGAAATTTATCAAAAAATCAAAAAACTTACGTAATTCTGAAAATTTCTCAAAACCTTCTTCCAACCAAGAAAATTATGTACTCAAGACACATACTCTTATAATTGCACGAAATAGAAATTTATCAAAAATCAAAAAAACGTCCGAAATTGTTAAAATTTCTCAAATACTTATTCGAACCAAGAAAATGATGTACTCAAGACATATACTCGAATATTCGCACGAAATCGAAATTTATCAAAAAATCAAAAAACTTACGTAATTCTGAAAATTTCTCAAAACCTTCTTCCAACCAAGAAAATTATGTACTCAAGACACATACTCTTATAATTGCACGAAATAGAAATTTATCAAAAAATCAAAAAAACGTCCGAAATTGTTAAAATTTCTCAAATACTTATTCGAACCAAGAAAATGATGTACTCTAGACATATACTCGAATATTCGCACGAAATCGAAATTTATCAAAAAATCAAAAAACTTACGTAATTCTGAAAATTTCTCAAAACCTTCTTCCAACCAAGAAAATTATGTACTCAAGACACATACTCTTATAATTGCACGAAATAGAAATTTATCAAAAATCAAAAAAACGTCCGAAATTGTTAAAATTTCTCAAATACTTATTCGAACCAAGAAAATGATGTACTCAAGACATATACTCGAATATTCGCACGAAATCGAAATTTATCAAAAAATCAAAAAACTTACGTAATTCTGAAAATTTCTCAAAACCTTCTTCCAACCAAGAAAATTATGTACTCAAGACACATACTCTTATAATTGCACGAAATAGAAATTTATCAAAAAATCAAAAAAACGTCCGAAATTGTTAAAATTTCTCAAATACTTATTCGAACCAAGAAAATGATGTACTCAGACATATACTCGAATATTCGCACGAAATCGAAATTTATCAAAAAATCAAAAAACTTACGTAATTCTGAAAATTTCTCAAAACCTTCTTCCAACCAAGAAAATTATGTACTCAAGACACATACTCTTATAATTGCACGAAATAGAAATTTATCAAAAAATCAAAAAAACGTCCGAAATTGTTAAAATTTCTCAAATACTTATTCGAACCAAGAAAATGATACTCAAGACATATACTCGAATATTCGCACGAAATCGAAATTTATCAAAAAATCAAAAAACTTACGTAATTCTGAAAATTTCTCAAAACCTTCTTCCAACCAAGAAAATTATGTACTCAAGACACATACTCTTATAATTGCACGAAATAGAAATTTATCAAAAAATCAAAAAAACGTCCGAAATTGTTAAAATTTCTCAAATACTTATTCGAACCAAGAAAATGATGTACTCAAGACATATACTCGAATATTCGCACGAAATCGAAATTTATCAAAAAATCAAAAAACTTACGTAATTCTGAAAATTTCTCAAAACCTTCTTCCAACCAAGAAAATTATGTACTCAAGACACATACTCTTATAATTGCACGAAATAGAAATTTATCAAAAATCAAAAAAAACGTCCGAAATTGTTAAAATTTCTCAAATACTTATTCGAACCAAGAAAATGATGTACTCAAGACATATACTCGAATATTCGCACGAAATCGAAATTTATCAAAAAATCAAAAAACTTACGTAATTCTGAAAATTTCTCAAAACCTTCTTCCAACCAAGAAAATTATGTACTCAAGACACATACTCTTATAATTGCACGAAATAGAAATTTATCAAAAAATCAAAAAAACGTCCGAAATTGTTAAAATTTCTCAAATACTTATTCGAACCAAGAAAATGATGTACTCTAGACATATACTCGAATATTCGCACGAAATCGAAATTTATCAAAAAATCAAAAAACTTACGTAATTCTGAAAATTTCTCAAAACCTTCTTCCAACCAAGAAAATTATGTACTCAAGACACATACTCTTATAATTGCACGAAATAGAAATTTATCAAAAAATCAAAAAACGTCCGAAATTGTTAAAATTTCTCAAATACTTATTCGAACCAAGAAAATGATGTACTCAAGACATATACTCGAATATTCGCACGAAATCGAAATTTATCAAAAAATCAAAAAACTTACGTAATTCTGAAAATTTCTCAAAACCTTCTTCCAACCAAGAAAATTATGTACTCAAGACACATACTCTTATAATTGCACGAAATAGAAATTTATCAAAAAATCAAAAAAACGTCCGAAATTGTTAAAATTTCTCAAATACTTATTCGAACCAAGAAAATGATGTACTCAAGACATATACTCGAATATTCGCACGAAATCGAAATTTATCAAAAAATCAAAAAACTTACGTAATTCTGAAAATTTCTCAAAACCTTCTTCCAACCAAGAAAATTATGTACTCAAGACACATACTCTTATAATTGCACGAAATAGAAATTTATCAAAAAATCAAAAAACGTCCGAAATTGTTAAAATTTCTCAAATACTTATTCGAACCAAGAAAATGATGTACTCAAGACATATACTCGAATATTCGCACGAAATCGAAATTTATCAAAAAATCAAAAAACTTACGTAATTCTGAAAATTTCTCAAAACCTTCTTCCAACCAAGAAAATTATGTACTCAAGACACATACTCTTATAATTGCACGAAATAGAAATTTATCAAAAATAAAAAACGTCCGAAATTGTTAAAATTTCTCAAATACTTATTCGAACCAAGAAAATGATACTCAAGACATATACTCGAATATTCGCACGAAATCGAAATTTATCAAAAAATCAAAAAACTTACGTAATTCTGAAAATTTCTCAAAACCTTCTTCCAACCAAGAAATTATGTACTCAAGACACATACTCTTATAATTGCACGAAATAGAAATTTATCAAAAAATCAAAAAAACGTCCGAAATTGTTAAAATTTCTCAAATACTTATTCGAACCAAGAAAATGATGTACTCAGACATATACTCGAATATTCGCACGAAATCGAAATTTATCAAAAAATCAAAAAACTTACGTAATTCTGAAAATTTCTCAAAACCTTCTTCCAACCAAGAAAATTATGTACTCAAGACACATACTCTTATAATTGCACGAAATAGAAATTTATCAAAAAATCAAAAAAACGTCCGAAATTGTTAAAATTTCTCAAATACTTATTCGAACCAAGAAAATGATGTACTCAAGACATATACTCGAATATTCGCACGAAATCGAAATTTATCAAAAAATCAAAAAACTTACGTAATTCTGAAAATTTCTCAAAACCTTCTTCCAACCAAGAAAATTATGTACTCAAGACACATACTCTTATAATTGCACGAAATAGAAATTTATCAAAAAATCAAAAAAACGTCCGAAATTGTTAAAATTTCTCAAATACTTATTCGAACCAAGAAAATGATATACTCAAGACATATACTCGAATATTCGCACGAAATCGAAATTTATCAAAAAATCAAAAAACTTACGTAATTCTGAAAATTTCTCAAAACCTTCTTCCAACCAAGAAAATTATGTACTCAAGACACATACTCTTATAATTGCACGAAATAGAAATTTATCAAAAAATCAAAAAAACGTCCGAAATTGTTAAAATTTCTCAAATACTTATTCGAACCAAGAAAATGATGTACTCAAGACATATACTCGAATATTCGCACGAAATCGAAATTTATCAAAAAATCAAAAAACTTACGTAATTCTGAAAATTTCTCAAAACCTTCTTCCAACCAAGAAAATTATGTACTCAAGACACATACTCTTATAATTGCACGAAATAGAAATTTATCAAAAAATCAAAAAAACGTCCGAAATTGTTAAAATTTCTCAAATACTTATTCGAACCAAGAAAATGATGTACTCAAGACATATACTCGAATATTCGCACGAAATCGAAATTTATCAAAAAATCAAAAAACTTACGTAATTCTGAAAATTTCTCAAAACCTTCTTCCAACCAAGAAAATTATGTACTCAAGACACATACTCTTATAATTGCACGAAATAGAAATTTATCAAAAAATCAAAAAAACGTCCGAAATTGTTAAAATTTCTCAAATACTTATTCGAACCAAGAAAATGATATACTCGAATATTCGCACGAAATCGAAATTTATCAAAAAATCAAAAAACTTACGTAATTCTGAAAATTTCTCAAAACCTTCTTCCAACCAAGAAAATTATGTACTCAAGACACATACTCTTATAATTGCACGAAATAGAAATTTATCAAAAATCAAAAAAACGTCCGAAATTGTTAAAATTTCTCAAATACTTATTCGAACCAAGAAAATGATGTACTCAAGACATATACTCGAATATTCGCACGAAATCGAAATTTATCAAAAAATCAAAAAACTTACGTAATTCTGAAAATTTCTCAAAACCTTCTTCCAACCAAGAAAATTATGTACTCAAGACACATACTCTTATAATTGCACGAAATAGAAATTTATCAAAAAAAAAAAAACGTCCGAAATTGTTAAAATTTCTCAAATACTTATTCGAACCAAGAAAATGATGTACTCAAGACATATACTCGAATATTCGCACGAAATCGAAATTTATCAAAAAATCAAAAAACTTACGTAATTCTGAAAATTTCTCAAAACCTTCTTCCAACCAAGAAAATTATGTACTCAAGACACATACTCTTATAATTGCACGAAATAGAAATTTATCAAAAAATCAAAAAAACGTCCGAAATTGTTAAAATTTCTCAAATACTTATTCGAACCAAGAAAATGATGTACTCAAGACATATACTCGAATATTCGCACGAAATCGAAATTTATCAAAAAATCAAAAAACTTACGTAATTCTGAAAATTTCTCAAAACCTTCTTCCAACCAAGAAAATTATGTACTCAAGACACATACTCTTATAATTGCACGAAATAGAAATTTATCAAAAAATCAAAAAAACGTCCGAAATTGTTAAAATTTCTCAAATACTTATTCGAACCAAGAAAATGATGTACTCAAGACATATACTCGAATATTCGCACGAAATCGAAATTTATCAAAAAATCAAAAAACTTACGTAATTCTGAAAATTTCTCAAAACCTTCTTCCAACCAAGAAAATTATGTACTCAAGACACATACTCTTATAATTGCACGAAATAGAAATTTATCAAAACAAAAAAAAACGTCCGAAATTGTTAAAATTTCTCAAATACTTATTCGAACCAAGAAAATGATGTACTCAAGACATATACTCGAATATTCGCACGAAATCGAAATTTATCAAAAAATCAAAAAACTTACGTAATTCTGAAAATTTCTCAAAACCTTCTTCCAACCAAGAAAATTATGTACTCAAGACACATACTCTTATAATTGCACGAAATAGAAATTTATCAAAAAATCAAAAAAACGTCCGAAATTGTTAAAATTTCTCAAATACTTATTCGAACCAAGAAAATGATGTACTCTAGACATATACTCGAATATTCGCACGAAATCGAAATTTATCAAAAAATCAAAAAACTTACGTAATTCTGAAAATTTCTCAAAACCTTCTTCCAACCAAGAAAATTATGTACTCAAGACACATACTCTTATAATTGCACGAAATAGAAATTTATCAAAAAATCAAAAAAACGTCCGAAATTGTTAAAATTTCTCAAATACTTATTCGAACCAAGAAAATGATGTACTCAAGACATATACTCGAATATTCGCACGAAATCGAAATTTATCAAAAAATCAAAAAACTTACGTAATTCTGAAAATTTCTCAAAACCTTCTTCCAACCAAGAAAATTATGTACTCAAGACACATACTCTTATAATTGCACGAAATAGAAATTTATCAAAAATCAAAAAAACGTCCGAAATTGTTAAAATTTCTCAAATACTTATTCGAACCAAGAAAATGATGTACTCAAGACATATACTCGAATATTCGCACGAAATCGAAATTTATCAAAAAATCAAAAAACTTACGTAATTCTGAAAATTTCTCAAAACCTTCTTCCAACCAAGAAAATTATGTACTCAAGACACATACTCTTATAATTGCACGAAATAGAAATTTATCAAAAAATCAAAAAAACGTCCGAAATTGTTAAAATTTCTCAAATACTTATTCGAACCAAGAAAATGATGTACTCAAGACATATACTCGAATATTCGCACGAAATCGAAATTTATCAAAAAATCAAAAAACTTACGTAATTCTGAAAATTTCTCAAAACCTTCTTCCAACCAAGAAAATTATGTACTCAAGACACATACTCTTATAATTGCACGAAATAGAAATTTATCAAAAATCAAAAAACGTCCGAAATTGTTAAAATTTCTCAAATACTTATTCGAACCAAGAAAATGATGTACTCAAGACATATACTCGAATATTCGCACGAAATCGAAATTTATCAAAAAATCAAAAAACTTACGTAATTCTGAAAATTTCTCAAAACCTTCTTCCAACCAAGAAAATTATGTACTCAAGACACATACTCTTATAATTGCACGAAATAGAAATTTATCAAAAAATCAAAAAAACGTCCGAAATTGTTAAAATTTCTCAAATACTTATTCGAACCAAGAAAATGATGTACTCAAGACATATACTCGAATATTCGCACGAAATCGAAATTTATCAAAAAATCAAAAAACTTACGTAATTCTGAAAATTTCTCAAAACCTTCTTCCAACCAAGAAAATTATGTACTCAAGACACATACTCTTATAATTGCACGAAATAGAAATTTATCAAAAATCAAAAAAACGTCCGAAATTGTTAAAATTTCTCAAATACTTATTCGAACCAAGAAAATGATGTACTCAAGACATATACTCGAATATTCGCACGAAATCGAAATTTATCAAAAAATCAAAAAACTTACGTAATTCTGAAAATTTCTCAAAACCTTCTTCCAACCAAGAAAATTATGTACTCAAGACACATACTCTTATAATTGCACGAAATAGAAATTTATCAAAAATCAAAAAAACGTCCGAAATTGTTAAAATTTCTCAAATACTTATTCGAACCAAGAAAATGATGTACTCAAGACATATACTCGAATATTCGCACGAAATCGAAATTTATCAAAAAATCAAAAAACTTACGTAATTCTGAAAATTTCTCAAAACCTTCTTCCAACCAAGAAAATTATGTACTCAAGACACATACTCTTATAATTGCACGAAATAGAAATTTATCAAAAAATCAAAAAAACGTCCGAAATTGTTAAAATTTCTCAAATACTTATTCGAACCAAGAAAATGATGTACTCAACATATACTCGAATATTCGCACGAAATCGAAATTTATCAAAAAATCAAAAAACTTACGTAATTCTGAAAATTTCTCAAAACCTTCTTCCAACCAAGAAAATATGTACTCAAGACACATACTCTTATAATTGCACGAAATAGAAATTTATCAAAAAATCAAAAAAACGTCCGAAATTGTTAAAATTTCTCAAATACTTATTCGAACCAAGAAAATGATGTACTCAAGACATATACTCGAATATTCGCACGAAATCGAAATTTATCAAAAATCAAAAACTTACGTAATTCTGAAAATTTCTCAAAACCTTCTTCCAACCAAGAAAATTATGTACTCAAGACACATACTCTTATAATTGCACGAAATAGAAATTTATCAAAAATCAAAAAAAACGTCCGAAATTGTTAAAATTTCTCAAATACTTATTCGAACCAAGAAAATGATGTACTCTAGACATATACTCGAATATTCGCACGAAATCGAATTTATCAAAAACTTACGTAATTCTGAAAATTTCTCAAAACCTTCTTCCAACCAAGATAATTATGTACTCAAGACACATACTCTTATAATTGCACGAAATAGAAATTTATCAAAAAATCAAAAAACGTCCGAAATTGTTAAAATTTCTCAAATACTTATTCGAACCAAGAAAATGATGTACTCTAGACATATACTCGAATATTCGCACGAAATCGAAATTTATCAAAAAATCAAAAAACTTACGTAATTCTGAAAATTTCTCAAAACCTTCTTCCAACCAAGAAAATTATGTACTCAAGACACATACTCTTATAATTGCACGAAATAGAAATTTATCAAAAATAAAAAAAACGTCCGAAATTGTTAAAATTTCTCAAATCTTCGAACAAGAAAATGATATACTCGAATATTCGCACGAAATCGGAATTTATCAAAAAATCAAAAAACTTACGTAATTTCTGAAAATTTCTCAAAACCTTCTTCCAACCAAGATAACAATGTACTCAAGACACATACTCTTATAATTGCACGAAATAGAAATTTATCAAAACATCAAAAAAACGCCCGAAATTGTTAAAATTTCTCAAATACTTATTCGAACCAAGAAAATGATGTACTCTAGACATATACTCGAATATTCGCACGAAATCGAATTTATCAAAAAATCAAAAACTTACGTAATTCTGAAAATTTCTCAAACCTTCTTCCAACCAGAAAATTATGTACTCAAGACACATACTCTTATAATTGCACGAAAGGAATTTATCAAAAAATAAAAAAAACGTCCGAAATTGTTAAAATTTCTCAATACTTATTCGAACCAAGAAATGATGTACTCTAGACATATATACCGAATATTCGCACCAAATCGGAATTTATCAAAAATCAAAAAACTTACGTAATTTTGAAAATTTCTCAAAACCTTCTTCCAACCAAGATAACAATGTACTCAAGACACATACTCTTATAATTGCACGAATAGAAATTTATCAAAATCAAAAAAACGTCCGAAATTGTTAAATTTCTCAATACTTATTCGAACCAAGAAAATGATGTACTCAAGACATATACTCGAATATTCGCACGAAATCGAAATTTATCAAAATCAAAAAACTTACGTAATTCTGAAAATTTCTCAAAACCTTCTTCCAACCAAGATAAATGTACTCAAGACACATACTCTTATAATTGCACGAATAGAAATTTATCAAAAAATCAAAAAAACGTCCGAAATTGTTAAAATTTCTCAATACTTATTCGAACCAAGAAATGATGTACTCTAGACATATACTCGAATATTCGCACGAAATCGAATTTATCAAAAAATCAAAAACGCCC
>CAJQUN010002295.1:0-29263 GCA_907163345.1 Haberlea rhodopensis | reverse complement strand
TTTATATCTACAAGACTGTAAAAAATAATTCCTAATTGCATTTGTAAACGGTTTTGAGCTAGAGGTTAATTTTCTTTTTTCATCCTTTCAACATATTTGTCTTTGCAATTTATTATGTAATTCAGCTATCGTCTGGCATTTGCTGTTACAGTTTTTCCCTGAAAAATATCTGTTTAATAGTTTCCTTTATTGCCATACAAGAGTGATCACATTGTGCTAAGCTCTGTTATTCTTAAGATTCAAATTAAATCAGCAGACAACCGTGTGCTTCAAGAGCAGCTGCCAAAACAAGGTCGAACAACGAAAGTTTAAACTATCTTGAACTAATTCTGATTGGTTACGTGATGATTATATCATTGTTCCATGAAGTTAACTATGTTCTTATTACTAGTGTGCCGAAAATGAGGACTTGCTGGACAAATTAAAAACCTAGAGCAGCAACTATCTTCTGTCTCAGGTGAAAAGATTCCAGCAAAAAAAATCTACAAAAAAATCAAGAAGTCTATCGGGGCATGTAAATTACATGCACCGATAGACTCAAGTACTATTTTTAACCAAAATATAGTTTATCGGTGCATGTAAATTACATGCACCGCTAGGTAATTTCTTGTTAGTTTCGTGCGATGCATGTAAATTACATGCACCGCATGACTCACATGCACCATATAAGTCTATAGGTGCATAATTTACATCTAAATCGTGGTAGCCAACAACTTTTTTTGAATCATCGACGCGCCTCCTGAACTATAGTGACGTCATTCATAATCCGTACGTCGAAAATTTCGGCAATAGATTTCCACAAATTCTGAAAAACTTTTGAGACTTTATTATGCACTCAAAAATTATGATAGTTTTTCCTTTAAGTTTTAAGCATAATTTTTTGAAATTCAGGTGGTGGAAGCAACTGGGCGTAGCGGACAAATTGGATTTTGCGAGGAATTCAAAGGAATTATCTAGCGGTGCATGTAAATTACATGCACCGCTAGTCTATAGAAACTGTTTTTAACCAAAATATAGTCTATCTGTGCATGTAAATTACATACACCGCTAAGTAAACTCACATGCACCATATGAGTCTATAGGTGCATGTAATTTACATCTAAATCGTGTTAGCCATCAACTATTTTTGAATCATCGCCCTCTTGAACTTTAGTGGCTTAATTCATCATCCATACATTGAAAAATTACGGCAATAGATTTCCACACAAATTCTGACAAACTTTTGAGACTTTATTATGCACTCAAAAGTTATGATCGTTTTTTCTTTTAAGTTTTAAGCATAATTTTTTTGAAATTCAGGTGGTGGAAACAACTGGGGTGTAGCGGACAAATTGGATTTTGCGAGGAATTCAATGGCAGAATGCTTTCTGTGAAGCGGTGGATTATTCGCACAGCCAAAATATAGTTGGGTTCGAGTAGAAATGGCAAAAGTCATAGCCATTTTATTAGTAATTGATGATTTGTTTCAGCAAACAGTTCATATTCACGATGCCCGAGAATCTGTTGCTGGACGCCAATTGGGAGTTGAAAATAACATATTTCGGACTCAGCGTCGTTAAGGAACATTCGTCACCGTCGTTTTTGCATTTTCGAAGGATCTCATATTTCATCGCCATCTTCTGGAGTTTGATGCGTTCTTTCATATGCATGAAATCTGTATACAGAAGAAGGGGATGGACAATTTTGTAATTTGACCTAAAATGGACCTAGTTGAAAGCAAAATATTTTGGTGGACTGTGCTGAAAAATCTTTTACCAAGTATAATCTTATTTGGAAAATTAAAATAAAAAAGATCTGTACATCGTGGTGAAGAGAGGCTCTAAAAACAAAAGGACTGATTGTCCAATTGAAGCGAGAACCCATCCCCAACCGGCCCAAAGGTTGCGGCGGCCCGTTATCCTTCCACCGCAAGGAGCGGGAGGTTATCGCTGCTGTTTGTGAAGCCAGCCTAACGCGTTGCCTGCCCTAGAACTCTGAGAACATCGTGGAACCAACCTTTCGAGTGGTCCACAACATCCAAACTCAATGCGTTGGAACAGGTGGGCCAGAACGATGCAACACAAGAACCACGGAATTGAGAAAGCCTAATGTCCAATCAACCCAACGCCCCCCACTTGGGTTACAAGCTCACGTAACCGAGCTCGGCTATTGAGCTTCATCACACTTCCTTTTATATACTGTCTTTAAATATGAGGAGACTTCGATGTGGGATATTTGGTGTTTCTCCACACCCACCTAAGCACCAAAAAAACACAGGAAAAGCGTTGCTCTTCTATTTGCAATCTCTGCGAATTTATTCAAATTTTTAAAATTATCAGGCTTCAGGGACTATAATATTCTAAGATAATCTTTTCATTTAGACATATTTAACTTGGTTATTTTCTTGTGCAATCTATATTCCAAATTTAATAGGAAAATACATGGGAAAACGATTCATTCAGAAGTTCATGTAATTAAATGTAAAAATCAAGATAAATTAGTCTCTAAATAAAGATAAATTTTGATGATAATAAACTATACTTTAAAAAAATAAATTTTATATGATGTCACAATCATGAGTTATATCATAAATGCATCTCTAAACTAAATAAATAAAAGTTAATTTTTTGTAATTTTGTCAGGTAATTTTCACTTAATCTTTCATTAAAAGTCTTTACCAATATTTGCATTTATTGTGCTACGTAAGCGGATAAATAATCAATCAAAATTTGATGTATACCTTGACGATCAAGAACGATCAAGACAGTGGCATAGTGATCGTCATTAACTCCCTTTTTATACACTAATTTAGGAATTGTACAAAAAAATTGATGTTACCCTAATTATGAGACTGACTACCCAATGGAGTGCTAGGCGTTATTTGTCAAATAGTACAAGATTTTCGAGTATTTGTATATTCATTCATATATATAAGTTAACATGACGTCCAAAAATAATATTTTTTTAGCTTTTTGCGTGAGGAAAATTTCAGTTTCATCCCTAGTTTTCCAAGTTATCTGCAAATAAACCCCAAAAATTTGGTATTTGGATTAAGTAAATCAAGAAGACATTCTCTGTAAAACAAATAAAAGTTGGAGTTTCTACGACAACTACAGAGTGAGCTTTATGATATGAAACTCGTCAAGGCACCGCTTCACAATAAAATAGAAAATGGATTTCTAACCAATATCATGGTTATTTATATTGAGACTGATATTGTTCTTAGTATGAAGTTCATTATCAACAAGTTTGATATTTTAAAGAATCGCAGATTGTGACTTAAGCAATATTTTAATATATTTTTATTGTATAGTTTAAATGCTTTCTATTTTTATTCTTCAAGTTAATATAATATATTTATATTATTTTTTTATGTTTATACATGTATTCAGAGAAAGAAAAAAAAATGGCCCACCATATTAAAAGTTTAGGGTTGTGCTCCTTACTAATAGGAATAAAGAATCCAAAGTTTTGATATTTTTATGGTTAAAGAAGAGAGCAATATAATTTCCATGGCACAATCTAATTAGAATATTTAGTCTCCAAGATCCCATCAGCAATATATTATATGAATAGTCGATCAGTTAATATACTTAATTGTCTCTCAACTTCAATTGCGACAACCAAATTCATGAATCAACTATTAGTAAATTAAGGATGTCTATTAACTTCACGAGGGGTCGGGGCCTCAAACAAACCAAACCACAAAACAAAATATTCTCTGTAATTTCTCTGCATTTTCACAATTTGTTTAATATCAATATTTTAACAAGAATTCAACTTATAATCAAACCGTCGATTTCAAACTCTCACATTCGAGCTGATATATGCCTAGGATCCCGCTGAAAAAAAATTAACTGGATAAAAAATTATGCATTTTTTGAGACATGATATTCTAAAACTTTTATCGTATGAGACTCAGGGATGTGGTCAGGATTTAAAATTATTTGAGATTGCTGTGCAATAAGTGTGATTGAAGGGCTAACACGATTTTAAGAGTTAGAATGACGAAATTTTTGAAAATTCAAACTATTTTTTTTTTAATTTACATGAGACTGAAACACACCCTAGTCTTTAAGAAGGCTCCGCCCTTGCATATGAGGGTTGACATGTAAGAACAAACTAGTTATCGTAAATTAACCAGTATGAGATGTAGACTTGAAGATAATGCTTGAATAGTTTCTTCACAAATATAATAAGTATTATAATTGAGCTTGAATCAAGAAGGTTTTATTAATATACTATTGAAGGTGGGCCAAACTTTTGCAAACATAAGCTGACGTGCATACAAGTTAATGAATATATTGTTCATATGACAACAATATGCATAAATTAATTGCATGAGAAGGTTGTTTTGTCATTTAGTTATTGATTATTATTATAAAAAAAATGACATAAGAATTAGAATCCAATTTAAGGGTGTGGGGATTAAGAAAAAATATATAATCACACACATAGCCCAAAAATGGAGTCTCCTAATGGGTTAGTAGAGCAAGCTTCATTACAAGTCAATGGCCTTGACTTGGGTTCTTCTATTTCCACTTTTAAGGAAGGGCTTCACTCCAAGAAAATTAAGTCCTAGCAATTGCTCTATAATTTTCAGATCTGTTTGTAGAGAAAGAGATTTCATATTTACATAGAATCAAGCCAATATGGATGACAACAATGATTTGGACAAGAATACCGATGATCTTATGTTGCCCGGATTCCGATTTCATCCCACGGATGAAGAGCTCGTCGGATTCTATCTCAAAATGAAGCACGAGCAAAGATCTCTTCCTATTGAACTTATTAAGCAAGTCAATATTTACAAATATGATCCATGGGACCTTCCAAGTAAGTTGATATAATTTGAGTCAACAACAATTACTACGAAGCTTTTAATCTTGATAATTTGGAATAGACTAGAAAGTTAATATAATTTGAGCCGAACCCAGCAATTTAATGGATTGATGACTGCCTCTAGAGTCATGCTCATTTTGTACAAATTTTGAGAGTACCATTAGCACAAAAAGGTGGATTCATCAATATATGATAGGTTTTTTCATATATTTTACTAAAAATGCGATCTGGAGAACAAAATGTTGATGTCAAAAGCATCTTATTCCGCACGACAATTACATATATTTTAATTTATCATTTGGTTGTATTACCAAACAAATTACCCTTTGCAATCTTTTAATCAAAATATGTTGATGTTCTGGCATCATTATCAATTATCAAGCGTACCAACTTCTAACTTTTCTTGATTTGAAACAGAGCTGGTAACCACAGGGGAGAAAGAATGGTACTTCTACTGTCCAAGGGATCGTAAATACAGGAACAGCTCGAGGCCGAACCGGGTCACGGGGTCCGGGTTCTGGAAAGCCACTGGAACCGATAGGCCTATATACTCTTCTGATGGTACAAAATGCATCGGCTTGAAAAAATCCTTGGTGTTCTATAAGGGTAGAGCTGCCAACGGCATAAAAACAGATTGGATGATGCATGAATTTCGACTTCCATCCTGCCCGGACGCTGCGTCTCCTACCAAGAAGATCTTGGACAAGAATCTTCCCGCAATTGTAAGTCTTCTGTTTGATTACATAGATTAAGTTTAACAGTTTCTGCAAAGATCATGTCTACTTGATTTATTCATCAATTAGGGGGGAATACACTGAAACGTTAACGTAGTTTTGGTCTATTCCTGCTTCCGTCCCTAAAATTTCAGCTATCTGGTTTAGTCTCAAAAGTTATCCAATTCAGCCCTGACATTAAGTCGGTCATAAGAAGCAAACGGAGAGAGACTGAATTGTGAATTTTTTTAGAACTTTAAGGATTGAATTAGGAACAAACTAGACCCGGTTTAGTCCTTAAGTTTAAAAATATTCCTGAATCAGTCTCTGTCTGTTTACTTCTCACGGTTCACTTAACATCGAGACTGCAATGGGAGATTTTTTAAAATTTTACGGACTAAACCGGTTTCCTGAAAATTTTAGGAACTGAACCGGGAGTAAACATAAACTATTATGGCGTTTTAATGTAGTAGCACATCATTAGGTACATTCAACGTAAAAAATAATAATAATAATTTTGTATTGATTATTCGAGTCAATATGATGAGGATCTGTCTCAATGTTTGGAGTGTGGCGATGACGTGTGCTCTATGGTGAATACAGGATTCATGGGCTATATGCAGGATATTCAAGAAGATCAATTCAATGGCACACAGAGGTCTTTCCAACTCATGGGCTCCATCATTACCAGAAACTACATCACCAGATTTATTCATTCAAACTACACATCAAACTCATTTCAGTTCAGATAATCTCTGTTCTTCGACTTATGAAAATGGCCTACAACATGCCAGTTTTCCTGCACTCAACGACCCTTTATACAAACCTATCTCCGCCACTAAACCATCCAGTGACTTCTTCCCCGTTTTCTCACCTCCACAACATTTCAATTCATCCTCCGTTTTTATAAACGAGCCCATCAAAACTTCGGATTGCATAGGCTTTGAAGGGGCACCCGCACATCAACATTTCAATGGTTCATTGCTTGGCTACTCGCAGGTGATCCAAGAGTGTATAAACATGGAAGATGAACAAGGGGATTTGAGAAAGAATGTTAGCCCGAAAAATGTGCATAATTCTTGGGGAGATATTCGAGCGATGGGATTTCCTTTCAGTTTTCCATTGTCGGTGACATGGGATTCTCCTTGTCCTAGTGAAATATCATCCTCTACCGCTTGTTATGATGACAATTGACAAGTGTTTTGTATAGTTTACAATACAAAAGGCTCCGTCTCCCTCCCAGGTTTAAGATGGGATGATGCCTTCATTTTCTGCTCTGTTTTGAGCAAGCATGGCATATGTAAAAAGTATTTCCCGTTCGTTGTCAATGTAGAGTTCGTTTGGATTAAGTGATGGGTTAAGTAATCCTAAATTATTTATTTATCTTATGTTTATTTTGTTGTATAACAAAAAATTATCCCACCATATTTATTAGATTTCAATCTCACTTTATAATAAAAAGGCATATTTACCATTTCTCAATTTTTTTTAATATTTCAAATCTTGAAAATCCCGCCAAAAAGTACAACTTATTTCCTACAACATTATTATTATTATTTATTATTATATATATTTGTATATAAATAATAATATTAATCAATATATATATAATAAAAATAAATATAATATATATATATGTATTATATTATGGTTATTATTATTATACATATATGTATATATACATTATTTTATAATAAAAATAATTATATTATTTATAATAATTATATATATATGTATATTATATTATTATTATTATTATATATTATAATTTATTCTATTATTTATTTTTATTATTACTATTTTGTAATATAAATATTATTATAATTATATAATAAGAATAATTATTTTTCTTATCGTAATAATACTATATATATATATATATTATGTATTATTTATTTTTATTAGTACAATATTATAATATAATAATAATTATTATTATTATTATTTTATTTTATATAATAAGAATAATAATTATTATTACTATTTATTACTATTATTATTGTTATAATGCTAATGACGTTTTAGTCATTATAACAAACAATAAATTTTATCAACCATCTTATCCTCAAACAAAACATCATATAACTTATCACACACTATATTTACAATCATTTCACAGTTTTTAATCTTTACATTGCTTATCACATCCTTCAAACCAAACTGTACCTTACATTATTATTTCACGGGTTTTAGTAACGAAACCGTTATAGTTTTCCAAATAGACAGTTTACACACACGTGGTTTTACCTCGTATGTTTTTTAAATAACCAATTTACCTCCTGTATTTTGAAAATTGTAGTTTATTCTCCATGATTTCAGAATATATGCAAAACATCACATTTATACAAGAGGCAGTGTGCTGCTATGTTTTGCAAACTACATATTTTCAAATCGCAATGAGATAAAATTTCTATTTACAAACTATAATGGGTAAAGTGTCTATTAATCATATTACATGGGATAAGTAAATTGCCACCGACTCTTATTTCACATCATTGTCATTTTTTCTTCTTTGTTTGCTTCCATGGCATCATTAGGTCTATTTGGAGATTAAATTTAGCATTATCTTAAACTTCTGATTAGCAGGAGCCTATCTACCACACGAGCAAATTATCATTAAATTTATATTATATTATTTCATATATAAATTTTTTTAACTTGTAATAAATTTTTTTTTTTTTTGTGATATCGATTTGTTCTTTAAATATTTATTCACCTCATTCTAAAATCTCATCATGTCTCTATTGATTAAGAGTACTACATAATATAACACTAGCAGACGAAGCACACGCATTGTTAGTTCCGGACCTTATCGATGAGATTTTAAAGATGACAAAACAGTTCAGACCGGATCGATAGAAATCAGATTGACCAGATCGATCGGACTTAACAGAGCAAGATGTCAAAGCATTTCAGACCGGATCGATGGAAATTAGGCATACCAGATCGATCGGACAAAACAGAGCAAACTGATAAAGAATATTACATATCAGACCGGATCGATGGATTCCAGACTGACTAGATCGATGCTTCAGATCGATCTCAACCTTTATCAGATCAGAGCAGTCAAGGATACATATAAGATGGCTTCTCAGTCCGAATCATCAACGGTTATTTATTGCAGCATTTAATGCTGCAATTAATGCTACAATGGACCAAAGACTGAAGATTGCCATAATAGGTAAGAAGACAAAGAAGAGCTTACCTGACAGTCGCCGAAAGTATATACCAGAACGGCAAGTATCCTGAAGAAGAAGACTGTAGCTTTCTTAGAGTTTAAAAAGAGTCATAGTTGCACATTAAGGGAAACAATGCCGTTGCTACCTTCAACTATAAAAGGATGCAACAAATAGAAGAAAAAGACTCTCGACTCTACAACTCACGCTGATCAATTGAAAAATATACTAGAAAGCAAAACAGCACACGCTTACAAAGTTCAGAAGCTTTCGAGCTGAAGTTATTTATTTAAGCGCAATTACTTTGCAACATTTGATCATTGTAGGATCACTGTGCGCATTGTGCATTGAAAAATAGAAGTGAGCAACATATTGTAACTGTCAGACAGAGTGTGTCTGAGCAGGTTGAGTGACTAGGAGTTTCAGACTGGTAGTGAGGTAAATCCAGCCTGAATCGGGTTTGTACAACAGGATTGTATAAATCAAAGTCTTCTAGTATAAACCTTCCTTAATTGGAAGAAGGGGAGACGTAGAAGGATTACACCACCTTCGAACTTCCAGAAACATATCCTGTGTTTTATCATTCTGCACTTAGCCATCGAGCTGTTCTTACTTATACAAGAGCAGACCGTTTCCGCACTTACTTCTTAGTGGTCTGTTCTGTTCAAAGAGTTGATTAAGTATCAGATTTCTTTCACTAATCCGAAAGAATTCACAAGGGATAAATTTTGTAAGGAGTGTTCATTCACCCCCACTCTAAACACTCCGGACCGATCCTAACAAGTGGTATCAGAGCCAGGTTATCTTAATCAGCACAAAGACTATTAAGCTGATGGCATCATTCAACAAAATCCCCATGTTCTCAAAAGAAGACTATGATGACTGGAGAATCAGAATGCAAGCTCACCTGGCAGCTCAGGATGACGACATGTGGTTCGTCATCACTGATGGACCAATGAAGATCCTAACAATAAATACAGCAGTCGCCACTACCAGTGGAGAACCACAAATGGTAGAAAAAGACAGATCCCTCTGGACGAATGAGGATAGAAAGAAGGCTAACCTCGATAATGTGGCCAAAGACATCTTGTTCAAAACTTTGGACAAAAACATGTTCAGCAAAATCAAAATGTGCTCTACTGCCAAAGAAATTTGGGAGAAGATAGCACAGCTATGTGAAGGCAACGACCACACCAAAGAAAACAAGTTAACTGTGGCTCTTCAAAGATTTGAGAGCATAAAGATGAAAAGTGGTTAAACTCTAAATGAGTTTGATGAAAGAGTCACCAGCATCATAAATGAACTGAATGGTCTGGGGAAGGAATATTCTAACAGAGAAATCGCTCTGAAAGTAATGAGAGCTCTGCCAAAGGAATGGGATGTAAAGACCATTGCCATGAGGGAATCAAAAGACCTTAACAAGGTTGAACTTCATGATCTGTTTGCAGATCTTAAGGCCTATGAGTTTGAACTAATAAGCAGAGGTGAAGCAGAGCCATTCATCTCTCAACCCAACAAGGCCCTGGCAGCCATCCCAGACCAGATCGCTTCAACATCAGACCGATCTGCTGAACAGATGAGTAACGATGCTATGTCATTATTTATAAAGAAATTCGGTAAATTTATGTCTAAAAATAAGAGGAACTTCAAACCCTCTCATCATTATAAATCAAGAAAAGATGATACTGTTAACGATCAGGCTTGCTACAATTGTGGTAAGACCGGACACTTTATTGCAGATTGCACCAGACCGAAGAAAGAAGAACGGAAAGAGAAGCATCATGATGATAGAAAGAAGAAGCACCACAAAGATCGCAAGAATCATGGAAAATCCCAAAAAGTCCTAGTTGCTGAAGAAGGAAACAACAAATGGGCTCAGACTGACTCCGATTCAGACAGCTCTGAATATTCTTCCAGCGAAAGCGAAGAAGAGGTTCAATGTCTGATGGCAGATGAAGAAATGAGTCAGACAGATGAGGTATTCGACTTTGAATCAAATGATTTTACACGAGAAGAGCTCATGTCCGCACTGCAAGACATGGCTAATGATTATAGGATCTTAGCTGAATCATTTGAGAAGAATAAAGCCAAAATCAGTACTCAAATGGATGAGCACAACAAACCAAGCTACTCTGAGCAGGGTGAGTGCAAAAATCTCCAGATCGAGCTGAAAAAGCTGAAAATCTCTTATGATCAGCTCCATGAAGAAAATAAGAGAATTAGCACACAAAATGCTAAGCTCTCACATATATTCAAAACATGGACAAAATCCAGAACATCCTTGGAAGAATTACAAGAAGCTCAAAGAAATGTCGGTGATTTCACCGGCATAGGCTTTGACACCAAAAATTGCACCAAAGATGAATATGAGCTGTTGCTGGTAAAGAATCAAGTCAAACAAATGACATTTGTCAAATCCAGCACAGTATATGAAACTGAAGCACCTAAGATTCAAACAGGAGTCTCTTACGTGAATCAAAATCTGAGAAAAGGAATTGGTTATGTCGACCAAGCCAACGATAAGGCACCAGCAAGATTTGCATCTATCAGACCAAATCCAAAGGTGCAAGATCGAAGGCAAGGAAGACAATACAATTACTATAACTCAAAACCGATTCAACGAAGATATAGACTACCTTATGAAAATCAAAGGTTTTCACAGCGCACACATTATCACACACAACATCGAAACAGACCAGCACATAGCACACCCTACACACACAAGCCACTAAAGCTGATACAGGTGTGGGTTCCCAAAGGGCTAATCCGTTCTGGACCCAAATAGGATTGGGTACCAACAATAAATATGTGTGATGACAGGTACAGAAGAATCTCGCATCAGATTGGTACTTGGACAGCGGGTGTTCTCGTCACATGATTGGAAACATCAAGCTGCTGTCTGAAGTCACAGGATGCACTGGACCCAAGATCATCTTCGGAGATAACTCAAAGGGTAAGACCATGGGCAAGGGTAAGATTGTCCATGGTAACATTATTATCAATGATGTGCTGTTAGTTGAAAATCTGTGCTATAATCTGATTAGTATCAGTCAACTCTGTGATAATGGTTATGCTGTAGAATTTCACAAACACACTTGCACTGTTAAATCATCAGACGGTATAACCATGCTCATAGGAATCAGGAATGGAAACACATATAAGATTAACTGGAATCATGCTCAACCTGATAATCCTACTTGCTTCATCGCTAACAATGATAATAAACACTGGCTATGGCATAAGCGCTTGAATCATATCAACTTTAAGACCATTGCTAGCCTGTGTAAACATGATTTAGTTATCGGTCTGCCCAAGATCGATTTTGCTAAGGATAAGATCTGCTAAGCTTGCCAAATGGGCAAACAGATCAGATCATCCTTCAAAAACAAGAATGCCAAATCCTCCTCCCGCTGTTTAGAATTACTGCATATGGACTTGTATGGTCCTATACCAATAACAAGTTTAGGGGGAATGCGGTATACTCTTGTTGTTATTGATGATTACTCACGCTTTACATGGACTATATTTTTGAGCAGTAAAGATCAGACCGGTCCGAAGTTGATCAAGCTGCTGAAACGCACTCAGAACGAGAAATCATCCAGCATAGACAGGATTCGAAGTGACAAAGGCACTGAGTTTTCAAATCAGAATCTCTAGAAGATCATGGAATCAAGCATGAGTTTTCAGCCGCCAGAACTCCTCAACAAAATGGAGTTGCAGAACGAAGAAACAGAACGCTCAAGGAAGCAGCAAGAACAATGCTTGCTGATTCTGGAATCTCTCAAAAGTTCTGGGCAGAAGCTGTAAATACTGCTTGCTACACTCAAAACCGATCTATGATTAACAAGAAGCTGAATCTCACTCCATATGAAATATGGACTGGTAACAGACCATCTGTTTCTCACTTTCATGTATTTGGCTGTAAATGCTTCGTTCACAACAATGGTAAGAGTCATCTTACAGCATTTGAAGCTAAGTCAGATAATGGTATATTCTTAGGATATTCATCAATTAGCAAAGCTTATCGAGTTTTTAATAATCGAACTTTAACTGTAGAAGAATCTGTTCATATAGTCTTTGATGAATCATTATGTGTTGAGGGCAACAAAGATTCAATTCAAAATCAGATGGAAAATATCCATCTCGAAACTAACAGTGATGATGAGATTGTAGCTAACAGGTCAAGAGACAATCCACCAGAACCAGAAGTACCAGACAGACCGGATCAGGCCATTGAAGCTTCTTCAGATCGAGCTGATCCGGATGCTCCTGACTCAAATATTAAAGTAGATGCAGATCATGCTGCTACTGTTCATCCGACCGAACCAGACAATCCAGAGTCAAGCTATCGATGGACTAAGAAGCATCCACCTAATCTAGTGATTGGTAGTCCTTCTGCACCGATCAGAACCAGAGGACAGATGATGGATGAGTTCACTCATGCTGCTTTCATCTCAACTCTGGAACCCAAGAAGATCGATGAAGCTCTGACTGACTTCAACTGGATTAAAGCAATGCAAGAAGAGCTTAATCAATTCGAACAAAATCAAGTTTGGAGTCTAACCCCAGACCAAGCGATCTGCCTGTTATTGGAACCAGATGGGTTTTCAGAAATAAGCTAGACGCAGATGGAACTGTGGTTAGAAACAAAGCCAGACTGGTGGCACAGGGATTCAGACAAGAAGAAGGAATCGACTTCGATGAATCATTTGCACCAGTCGCCAGACTTGAAGCTATCCGAATCTTTCTTGCATATGCTGCATTTAAAGACTTCAAAGTGTATCAGATGGACGTTAAGAGCGCCTTTCTTAATGGAAAGCTTCAGGAAGAAGTCTACATTGAGCAACCACCTGGATTTCAGAACCATTCGTATCCCAATCATGTATACCTACTGAATAAAGCAGTGTATGGTCTGAAACAAGCTCCAAGAGCCTGGTATGACACTCTATCTCAATTTCTGCTGAACCATGATTTCCAGATCGGCTCAGTAGATAAAACTCTCTTTAAATTCATTAAGGGGGAACATACCCTATTAGTTCAGATTTATGTTGATGACATAATCTTTGGGTCAACTAACCCCAAATTGTGCGAGAAATTTTCTAAGTTAATGCAGGGACAGTTCGAGATGAGCATGATGGGAGAATTGTCATTCTTTCTGGGTCTCCAAGTAAAACAGCTCAACAATGGCATTTTCATCAATCAGACCAAGTATACCAAAGAGCTCCTCAAGAGATTTGGAATGGAAACATGCTCAACTGCATCAACTCCAATGAGTCCAACAATCAAGTTAGACAAAGATGAAGGGGGAACGGCAGTTGAAGTAACCATGTATAGAGGACTAATCGGATCGCTATTGTATCTTACAGCGAGCCGGCCCGATATTATGTTTTCAGTCTGTATGTGCGCCAGATTTCAGTCAGAACCAAAGCAATCACATTTTATTGCTGCCAAGCGTATTCTGAAATATTTAAAAGGATCTCAGAACGTTGGTCTTTGGTACTCCAAAGATTCAAACTTCAGCTTGATCGGGTATTCAGACGCAGACTACGCTGGGTGTAAGATTGATCGTAAAAGCACCAGTGGAACATGCCAATTTCTAGGTGAAAGATTGATCTCTTGGTTCAGTAAAAAGCAGACATCGATTGCCACATCCACAGCTGAAGCAGAATACCTAGCCGCTGGAAGCTGTTGCGCTCAAATGCTCTGGATTCAACACCAGCTCAAAGACTATGGCATTCAAGCTGTTGACTCTCCGATATTTTGCGACAACACAAGTGCAATCGCTATAACGTATAATCCAGTTTTGCACTCTCGAACAAAGCACATTGATATTCGACATCATTTTATTCGAGATCATGTTGGCAAAAAGGAAATTCGGATCGAACACATTTCAACAGAGCAGGAAGCAGCAGACATCTTCACCAAACCACTTCCTGAGGCTAAGTTTAATTATTTCCGTCAAATTCTTGGTTTAATTGACTTATCTTAATTAGTTTAGATGTTTTTATTCTTTTCGCACTTGAAGATTTTTGTCACTACAGATCGATAATACAATGTTCAGAAAGACACAGACCGGTCCGAACTTTCAGACCGCTCCTTGTCAGTCTGATTTTATCCTATGATCTGATTGGACAATAATTTTTTTTTTAAAAAAAAAACAGCCCGGACTGATTAACCATCTTAACTAGTTGTACTTTAACCGCCTTATCTTTCTTTATCCCGACCGTTTATTTTGAATTATTTAATTTTCAGTCTTGGAGATAAAGACACGTGTCTTCTCTCTCCTATTTAGCGGGCTGAACATTTCATACTTATTCACTTTTTACAATTTACCGCTGTCTACTTTCTTACTCTCTCACTCTCTACTACTCTTCGCATTTTCTTTAAACTCCATTCATATGGCTACCATCACTCATAACTCACTCTCCGTTGAGTTTGATGACATTTACAGGGCAGAAGATGCTGCGATGGTGTCCATTTTTAGAGCCCTGGAATCATCTGGTTTAAGGAATTTTTTGGAGTGCGGAACAGTTGTTTATGAACCAGAAATCCGCGAGCTGTTCGCCAACGCCGTCTCCCGGAAGTCATCCATCTCTACAACTGTCAAGGGCAAATCTTTCGAGATCTCGCCAACGACAATGGCCAAGACCTTTGGCCTCCCCAGTTCCGGACTGACAGAGTTCGGACAGACTCCTCCGGCGTCTCTCTTAGATCTTCAGGGGAAGATTTCTATTTCTGGCCACCGATTGCAACCCTCATTTAAGAAGAAGGAAATGCTCTTCCATTTCCAGGTGCTGTGCGAAGTGGTAGCCAAGCCACTTTTGGGTAAAGCAGGAAGCTTCGATGCTGTAACCGCCGAAAAGTTCAGGGCTATGGCAGCTATTGTATCCGGCCAGAAGATAAACTGGTCCATGATTTTGTTTGGAGTACTGCTGGAAACGGTGATTGCATTCAAGCACGCCGTATGCTTTGCTGTTCCTCTCAGCAAGCTCTTGGAGTCCTTAGGCCTCGAGCTGAGCAAGCCGTCTGCTCTCCGCCCCTTTAAAGTCCTTAACTCCAAAGGGCTTGCACTGCTGAAGTCCAAGAGTGCTCCGCCTACTCCTACTACTCTGGCTGCAGTAAAGATTGAGAAGGACGAGGAACAAGCTGCTGTGCGCAAACCTCGGGTCAAGCGGAAGCTGACCATTCAGACTGACTCAGAAGAAACCCAGTCTGCTCACTCATCACCAACCAAGCCACTTCCCAAAAAGCCCCGAACCCAGATTACCAAACCAACCAGACATCTACCTCCACCCATACTGCCACCCACTAAAGCAACCCCTGCACCTCAACCCTCCACTCAGCTTTCACAGGCTTCAACCCCTGCACCCAAAGTCACCCTTAGTATTCCTTCTGCCAATCCAGTGGTCAAAGGGATAGTTATCACTGAGTTGGGTGACTATACCCAATCAGGGATTAAGTCCCCTTCCTCCACCGGCAAGGGAAAAGCCATTCTCACCGAACCCCTCTCTTCTAAACCTAAATCTGCAGCACAGACTGCCATCGACATCGCTATGGAGGATGTTGATGAGAAGCTAAATGAACTCCTTGTGGTCTTTGATGAATATGTCCAGTACCGGACTATCAACCACATTGAGCTGTTCTATGGTAAGTTGCACAGATTGAAGAAGATGGAAGATGAAGTTCTGAAAGGAACCGAAACTGATGATGTTCGACTTGCGGTGCAGCGCAGAGAGTTATTTACGGCAAAACACAGATTCAGACTGGTCAATCTGCTTCTCACTGCCAAAAAGAAGAACTTCGATCCGCTTGCTCCAACTGCCAGAGATGATGGGGCTGTGATTGCTCAACTCGAAATGGATGTTCATGCTCTATCCTTAGCTGTCCGTTTTCAACGACAGATGCTAGGTATCTCCACTCCAGCCACAAGCCCGGATCATCCTTCTGCAAGCAAGACTCTGGCAGAACCATTTATCGAGGTTATTCCTTCTGCTGAAGCAAAACAGACAGAAGATCAGCCTGCAGAACTCGTACCAGAACAGACAGCGGAGCAGCCATTGCCTAATGCTCCGTCTGCAACAGATGATGAACCAATGAATGTTCTGTTGGACTCTCCGACAACATCTATTCCATTGAAGTCATCAGCCTCCCATGCACAACCCAGTCCAGCTGAAGCATGTGCAACAACTGAAGTACCAGACCTCATCGATCCGGATTTGGTGGTATCTACAGTGGTTGCAGCTCTCCAAGTTGAGGAACCTTCCAGTCCCCACTCTCCTCCGGGACCATCAGATGAAGATTTGGCCTTCATTCACAGTTTTTCTTCGGATCTGGTCACTCTGATCCGATCCGAAAGTCATCAAGCTGCCACTTCTTCCATCGTGCCGATTACTGCCGAAGATGACCCTGCTATGTCCTCATCAGATCACTCTCCCAGCCAGCTCTCGGATGCACCTCCATCCCTGGCACGGACTATCCAGCACTTTTCTGATAACTGTCTGTCTTTAACCCAACGAATTCTAGAAGTTCATCAAAGTCAAAGAGTCACAACCTTGGACTTTGATTCTTTCAAGGAGAAGATGACTGCCAGTATCGGAAGCCTTCAGCGTGGCATCAACGATCTGTTTTCTCAACAAGCCTCCTACAAGAACAGTCTGAGGAAAGAGCAGGTCGAGTTAGCCACTGAAGTCAGAGCATCTGTTACTAATTCCCTCCGCGCTCAAGACGTTCGTCTTGACGCTATCAGCGCGCAGCTAGCCCAAGTTGTTGAATTTCTTCAAGAGATTGCTGCTGACAAAAAGGGGGAAAAGAAGACAGACTTCAAGCCGCCTCCAAGCTCAAGAAGATAGCAGTCTAAGTTGTTTAACTTGTCAGACTGTCTGTATTTAGGATTTCTTGGTGATCAATAAAATTCTTCTTTCGATTAAGTCCTTGTTCATTTATTTTGAACTATAATAAAGGCTTAAAAATAAGAAGATTTAATCAATCCAACTTAATGATGTTCATTTATTTTGAACAAAGAAGTAATCGATCCGAAAGCATTCGCTTCAGAGTTCTTATCAAGACTGGTTAAAAAGACTTAGAAGCTAGATTTTGTCATCATCAAAAAGGGGGAATTTGTTAGTTCCGGACCTTATCGATGAGATTTTAAAGATGACAAAACAGTTCAGACCGGATCGATAGAAATCAGATTGACCAGATCGATCGGACTTAACAGAGCAAGATGGCAAAGCATTTCAGACCGGATCGATGGAAATTAGGCATACCAGATCGATCGGACAAAACAGAGCAAACTGATAAAGAATATTACATATCAGACCGGATCGATGGATTCCAGACTGACTAGATCGATGCTTCAGATCGATCTCAACCTTTATCAGATCAGAGCAGTCAAGGATACATATAAGATGGCTTCTCAGTCCGAATCATCAACGGTTATTTATTGCAGCATTTAATGCTGCAATTAATGCTACAATGGACCAAAGACTGAAGATTGCCATAATAGGTAAGAAGACAAAGAAGAGCTTACCTGACAGTCGCCGAAAGTATATACCAGAACGGCAAGTATCCTGAAGAAGAAGACTGTAGCTTTCTTAGAGTTTAAAAAGAGTCATAGTTGCACATTAAGGGAAACAATGCCGTTGCTACCTTCAACTATAAAAGGATGCAACAAATAGAAGAAAAAGACTCTCGACTCTACAACTCATGCTGATCAATTGAAAAATATACTAGAAAGCAAAACAGCACACGCTTACAAAGTTCAGAAGCTTTCGAGCTGAAGTTATTTATTTAAGCGCAATTACTTTGCAACATTTGATCATTGTAGGATCACTGTGCGCATTGTGCATTGAAAAATAGAAGTGAGCAACATATTGTAACTGTCAGACAGAGTGTGTCTGAGCAGGTTGAGTGACTAGGAGTTTCAGACTGGTAGTGAGGTAAATCCAGCCTGAATCGGGTTTGTACAACAGGATTGTATAAATCAAAGTCTTCTAGTATAAACCTTCCTTAATTGGAAGAAGGGGAGACGTAGAAGGATTACACCACCTTCGAACTTCCAGAAACATATCCTGTGTTTTATCATTCTGCACTTAGCCATCGAGCTGTTCTTACTTATACAAGAGCAGACCGTTTCCGCACTTACTTCTTAGTGGTCTGTTCTGTTCAAAGAGTTGATTAAGTATCAGATTTCTTTCACTAATCCGAAAGAATTCACAAGGGATAAATTTTGTAAGGAGTGTTCATTCACCCCCCCCCCCCCCCCCCGCTCTAAACACTCCGGACCGATCCTAACACGCATTGCATGCGTAACTTAATATATAAGGCATACAAATTGATACGTGTAATGAAATACATGAGGCATAAATATTGGTTAATATTAAAATTCAAAAGATGCAAGAAAGAACCACAACATACCATTGGAGGGGATAATTTGGTAAATTCAAATTTGTCATACCAGTGTAGTTAGTATAGGGGGCTTATGCATTATAATATAGTAAGATACGTAAGCGAACATAATATATACAAGTTAGTAATTTGTATAATATAAATTAAAAAAAAAATTCAAGATGGCCAAGCGGTCTAAGGTGCCAGTTTCAGGTGCTGGTTCGATTGGGTGTTCTCTCATGTATTCTCCCAGTCTCTTAGTCCTTACATTTGACCCATTTATCTCACCCTTTCCATCAATGTATCCCAGTGTCTCCTAAACATAAGTATGACACTCTTCTACAGACATGTCAACATCATGATCTATGACAGAACGATCGAAAATAGGAAGCTCACATATCACAACGACATCTTGTAATCTAATGGTCGTCTCACCTACTCGAAAGTGGAAAGTATATGTCTCCCGACGCCATCTCTCAACTAGATCAGTGATAAGATGAAAGTCATATGGGAACTGACCACACCTGTATACACCATAAAATCCCAGATGGTGTATTTGTCACAGTACTCTCGGGTGTGGCCGGTTGTACGGCGCCGATCGTCCCTTAATTATAGCCCTGAAAGGTCCATCAGCACGTCTACCACATAAAGTATCATCGATCTTACCATCAAACACGATCTCATATCTATGTTGTGGCTGCATAGTTAACACAACATCGTCTTGCATACCATAGTGCATCCTTGGATCCTGATGTGACTAGAAATAAACACATATATTGCGTTTAATTGTCTATGACTTGGTATATTTTGATGGATAATTCGTTGCATATGCTACATAATCGTATAATTGTGTAAATGTAGGTGAAATCGAAGAAATCGAGCTAAAAAAGGCGAATAAAGACCAACGAAAGCTTTGGAGATGATAAGGACTCAATGTATATCAAGAAAAAGGCTAAAAATGTATTTTTGGAAGAAGCGATCGACCGCATGTAGGAGGAGATCGATCGTCTATGGACAGAAAGTTGAGCAACAAAATCTGTGGATCAACGATTGGTACAATGCCGCGATCTATCGCCAAAGTCTTCTGGAGCCACGCGATCAATCGGGGGAAAGGGGCGATCGATCGCCTAATGAATCTGCCGAAAAAAATTAAAGCTATTAATCGATTGCTAGCTTGTAGCGATCGATCGGCAGCAGTGTTTTGGAAATTTTGGAGTCATGATTTATTTCCTTCTTACATGGACTCTAACCTGCCCCATCAGCCTCCCCACCTCTATAAACTCGAAAATCAGCCTCTTTAGAAAATAATTCAGACTTTAGAACGTAATTTTAGAATTAGAATAAATTTTCTCTCAACTTTTGTGAAGAACGCTTTGAAGAACGAAAAACGAAGACGGAAACGACGCTCCGGAATCGTGATTCCTTTTAGTAATTCTTCTTTTTACTATTAGTTTAATGCTTTTTAGAATAGATTTGATTGTTTTTAATTCAATTATGAGTAGCTAAACACTTTGATTCTTGGTTGAGGAATACTTGCCTTTGGAATAAAAACACTTGTGAATATTTTGATTTGATTGTTGGATTTGTAAATCAATTTCAATTTGTTTTTCAGATTTTGATTATTATGATTGTTGTGTTTGATTGATAGATTGATCACTAGTAATCACTTACACAATCTATCCTAATTAAGAAGCAACTAAGATTGATAATTGCCTGTTGTTGGTGTTATTAAATTCTTAGGAAAAACGATTGGATGATTAATTCTAACGGCTGTAGTTTTTATTGATTAGATTCATCAAACTTACTAGTTTTTGAAGCTATCATTGATTTAATCTTAACGGCTAAAGTTTTGGTTAAAGATTTGATAAGAGTCGAATTGAATGATGTTTTCTATTTGACTATGATTAAGGTAAGGGATGAATTAAGTTTCCAATTGATGAATTATTGAATAAATTCAAATGTTTAGTGATTTGATGATCAAGTGAATAATTTCCCAAGGTAAAGTTGACCAAAAACCAAGAATTGCTTTTTAATCTTGATAATCTAGTGATTTGTTTGCTTTAATTTAATTAAGCTATAGTTAAGAATTTTGAAAAACCTCCTAATTGTTACTTTGTTATTTAGTTTTTTCGTTAACACAAGAGAATACCCTTCTTCGTAGGATCGATCCCTACTTTCACTACTACATTAATTTTATAAAAGTGGGGATAATTTGGGCGTACACGATAAACGCACACCAAATTTTGGCGTCGTTGCCAGGAAAGGCGTTTACTTTTGTGTTAACTTTTTTTTTATTTTATTTATTTCTGTTTATGCTCATGTCATTTGTTCATGAGTACAGGTGATCCCTCAAATCAAGAAGACAATATTCACTATGATCCAGTGATCGAGAGGACTCTACATCGGAGAAGGAGAGCAAATCGAAGGCAAGAAGAGGAAGATATGAACAACATGGATGCGAATCAAAGTTTACGACAACTGACCAATCCAAATTTGAACCAACAACCTCTTTGCATTACTTTTCCTACTCTCGCAACAAACGTCAATTTTGAACTGAAATCTGGACTAATACATTTGTTGCCTTCTTTTCATGGACTTGCAGGCGAAGATCATTATAAACACTTGATGGAGTTCCATGTGGTTTGCACCACCATGAAATTGACTGGTATTATCGAGGAGCAAATCAAGCTGAGAGTCTTCCATTTCTCTCTAAAGGATGCTGCGAAGGACTGGTTATTCTACTTACCATCAGGCTCGATCACAACATGGAATGAACTGAAGAGGATGTTTCTTGAGAAATACTTCCCAGCATCGAGGGCGGCTAATATACGAAAGGAGATCTAATCTATTAGACAATACACTGGAGAGATACTGCATGAGTACTGGGAACGCTTCAAGAAGTAGTGTACAAGCTGCCCAAAAAATCAGATAAGTGAACATTTACTCATTCAATACTTTTATGAGGGTTTGTTGTCTAGTGACAGGAACTTGGTTGATGCTGCGAGCGGTGGAGCTTTTGTGGATAAGACATCGGAGGATGTGAGAAACCTGATAGCCAACATGGCAGCCAACTCACAGCAGTTTGACAACTTTAAAGCTGAGCCAACTCAAAAAAGGAAACAAGGAGAGGTAAATGTGTCTAACCTTGACCAACAACTTATTAGCCTACCTCTCTTGTTCGTCAAATGGCAGGAGGAAACGGACAGACAATGAAGCCGTGTGGAATATGTTTGGAGATGAGTCATACCACGGATTCATGCCCATCACTTCAAGAGACATCTGCTGAGCAAATGAATGCAGCAGGTGGATTTCTGGGTCAACCTCAAGTCAAATATGACCCTTATCCAATACATACAACCCAGGATGGAGAGACCACCCTAACTTGAGCTATGGACCACAGTCGATGAATCACGTTCCACCTCAAGTGCCACAACATCCACCACCATACATGCCACCTTTTCAGAGGACACAACAATCAAATTTCCCTTCTACTACTGGCAGGTTAGAGAATATCATTCAAGATCTTGCTCATAATGTTACAAAATTTCAACAGGAAACGAGATCCAGTATTCAAACAAGTAGGTCAACTAGCCACCGCACTCAATCTTGTTGAAGCCCATGGATCGACCACCTTAACATCCCAATTAGTGGTGAATCCAAAGGAAAATGCAAGTGCAATCACACTTAGGAGTGGTAAAGAATTGGAGATACCAGAGAAGATGGAGATGTTGGGATATGCCCTAAGACAAGTCATTAGATGATTGTTTATGACATACAATGTAATATGATTTTATGAATGGCAAATCATTATTATATATTATTCGATTAACTGTGCAATGTGAATTAATATATATGTTAATGTTCTTAGAATAATATTGTATTATTCTTAAAGATTGTCCCTAGTCAAGTATTATCATGAATTGGGATAATGATAATACGTAGAGACTAGTATATGTTGATTGATGAATTGTTCATTGATATGAGATATCAAATCAACACATGGGTACATGTTAGAGAACGATGTACTGGACAGACCCACCATGAGAATGCTACATGGATAGTTATATGAGGGTCATAAGCAATTCTCATAGTGATAATAATGTATGTAATTCTTACAACTTGTGATCATCAGAGATCCCAACATAAGGAGTTATGTATCTTGATATTGTCAAACGTTACCCGTAACAGGGTAAACTATAAAGGCGACTATTGGATACACTACGAATTATGTAGAGGGATGTTGATTGATCGAGATAGGATTTGTCCCTCCTATATAACAGGAGAAGTGTTTAGGCCCTTGATCAAGTAAGACTAAAATGCATGGCCATGCTCGAATGAGTCAATATGGGATATCGAGCTTATTCGTTTATTCTAGTTCTACTTGGGGATCATGAAATAAAGATTGAATATACGAGTATGACTATTCCATGAATCGTGTTCAATCTAAACACAAAGGACAAAGGGATTAAGTTACATGGTTAATATTATCACGGTTCCTAGGTTATGTCGAGTCAATGACATTCTTGTAATTTGGGTAGCATTTATGTGTTGCTAGATACCGCTCATTGCTTGCGACATAAAATGAGATTTTATGTCACTGCCAACATTGCAAGATCCTATCGGGTCGCACAAAAGATTAAATCGAGAAGGGAAATTAAATTCATTGGATGAATTAATTAATTAAGAAGAGTCTTAATTAAATGATTAAAAGGACTTAATTAAATCATGGGTTTGGGCCCATAAGACTTTGAGAAAGTTTTGAACTTTAATTAAGCCCTTTTAATATCAAGGTTATAATTAATTGTTGGACAATTGATTCAACCTAATCCTACACATCCTAGCACACGGCTGCCTCATCACTGGGTGCTCTCGGTTTCTTCATAGCCGAAGAGAGATTTGGTGATTTAGTGCCATAATTCGATTGTGAATCGAGTGTGCTTCTTGTTCCGGTTTAAGAACGAGTCTAGCAATTTGTCTTAAACTATCCCTTCATCCGATTTGATCGTGTGGATACCGTAGAGGCAAAAACTTGATAAGTTTTGCTAGTGACTCGAAGGACGCGTTGGACGTGGTGCTGCTTCGTGGAATCTGCTCAAACACGCTACAATGGTGAGACTCTTATAATCCTTTATCCGATATGACAACTTTGTATAGATCCGTGGTTCAAGTAATCCAAATTTTAAATTCCGCTGTGTTGTATGCATGTTGGATTGCTAACAGTGGTATCAGAGCCGTGTACAAAGCTCATATCGGATTTATGTGGTTAATAGTTTAATCATAGTTAGATTTTATATTGCATGCTATAAAACTGTATATAATCATATATGATATGATTAAATTGAGTTTGTGAAATTAGCATGAAATTATATTTGATATAATTGAAGTTTAATGTATACGACACATGAAGCGAATAATCGAACCCATAACAAGATGTTTTCGACCACCACCTATGCACTTGACTCGCGGCTGCACCACGTGAGAGCTAAGGGGTTTCAGACCCTTGGCTCGAGATGGTCTAGCCGTTGTGGCTCATGTTCGTGCATGGAGGTGTCGAGACGTGGCTAGAGTTTTGAACTCTTTGGCTCGATAAAGTTGATGGCTCGATCATGGTTCTCGCATGCGTGGAGAAAGTGGCTACACCAAGTGAGAGCTAGGGTGTTTCGAACCCTTGGCTCGAGATGGTTGAGCCACCATCGTGCATGGCCTGACCGTGACTCGTGGCTAATTAATTTCCGGCGTTTCGGACGTTATGGCTCGATGGAAACAAAATTGGTGCAAGGCGGCTAGGGTTGGAACCCTAGCGGCGCCGCACGCGCACAAGGGGCTCGGACCATGTCGTGGGCTAGGGTTTCGAACCCTAGGCCCATGATTGGTCCAGCCGTGGTGCGTGGTGGGTTCGAACCATGATGGTTCGTGGTTTAGTCGCATTAGTTCGTGGCATGTGATGTCCCGAGCGTACGATAATTTTTCAAAAAAAAAAATTCATTTTACAGTTTTAATTCGAATTAAATTTTAAAATGTTTAGAATTTAATTAATTAAATTGTGATAGCATGTTTTATGTGTTGTTTGAGCATGGTGCATGGTTATAGCCCTTTGACCTTTTAGATAGGATTTGTGAATGTTTGTAATTTATAATACGACCTGCGAGTCGTGCCTTCTCTATTTTTTCTCAAAATGTTATCCCTCCCCTATGTTCCCCTCGAATGTGAATCGAGGAATTCTCTATATTTGTAAATGTTATATATTATAGTTTATTTATTGATGGTGATCAATGAAGATGGAGCATGGTGCCGGGATGAGGAGGCCATTCACAATTTGGAGCCAAAGGAAGTTGCTTGTGAAGTTACCTTAGGTTGACTCTTAGGATTTTCTCATTGGCTTGAGAAAATCGCTAGTAGGGGCTATAACCATGTCACGTTTAATTTATGTTGATGTATGTAATGCATGATTTATCTTATGTTTTAGATTGATAATTTTATTATACATATATGTAGATATGTATATGCGTATATGTAGTGGACATATTTTAAATTATCAATAAATCATGAGATCAATAAATCCCTCTAAAATATTAAGTTTTAGATGCCTTCCAAAATTAAAGGTACTCGTCAAAACTTCGATTGTACATGTGTGGGTTTGCCAAAGCAAAGCACCGTGGCAATCTTGGTAAGGCGCGAAAGGATAATAGTGATATCCATTATACTTTAAATTGGGTACGACTTAACTAGGTTATCTCAATAGGATTGGGAACCTAGAGGCATGGGGTTGGATAATAATTCATTTGATGAATTTGAACAAAGCGTTGTTCGTCCAACTATCCAAGAATTACATGTGATGTAATTGACAAAGTGTTGTCTACCTAAATAACCGATTCTTGGGCGATTAGCCAAAGCTAACTCAAGATTAGGTGAAATATGGATCTTGGCCCACTAAAGGTTTCGAGGGTTGATAATTTAAACAAAATAGTGAGAGTGTCATTTAATATAAGACCATATTAAATGATTAAAATCATAAACTTATTTTGCATATTTATATTGTAGATATCCATGGCAACTAACAACGTCACGAGCACATTATCACTGCGATCGGTCCTTGAGAAATACAAATTAAATGGGACAAATTTCCTAGACTGGTATAGGAATTTGAGATTTGTCCTCAAGCAAGAAAGAAGCAATTGTCCTAGAGGAACCCTTACCCTGCTGAGGAACCTCCATTGACGGCTGCTAAAGCCGATAAAGATGCTTACAAGAAGCATCAAAATGACGCACTTGATGTTGGGTGCCTTATGCTTGCCACCATGAACTCTGAGCTTCAGAAGCAACATGAGGAAATGGAGGCGTTCGATATGATCGAGCATCTAAAGCAACTGTACCAACAACAAGCAAGACAAGAGAGGTATGACGTCTCTAAAGCGTTGTTCCAGTGTAGAATGGTAGAAGGAAGTCTAGTTGGAACTCATGTACTCAAGATGATTGGGTATATTGAGAATTTGGAGAAGCTGGGTTTTCCTTTGGACCAAGAGTTGGCCACTGACGTGATCTTGCAATCGTTGCCCTGAAAGCTTCAGTCAATTTGTCTTAAATTACAATATGATTGAAATTGAAAAGACTCTACCACAGTTGCTAGGCATGCTGAGAAACTTTTGAAGCTAACAGCAAGAAGTCTAAGCCTACTAATGTTCTTATTGTGAATAAGAGCAAAGGAAGGGCTAAAGCAAAAGGCTTAAAGAAGAACAGAAAGTCTTTGTCAAAACTAAGCCTCATACTGCTGCACTAAAGCCAAAGGGAGGAGTGGCAAAAGAGGGGAACTGTTTCCATTGCGGTGAGACCGGTCATTGGAAAAGGAACTGCAAAGTATATCTGGAAGATCTTAAGAAGACAAAGGGAAGGTGGACTTCCACTTCAGGTATTTTTGTTATAGAAGTCGATTTATCTACTTCTTCATCATGGGTATTAGATATTGGATGTGGATCTCACATTTGTGTAAATGTGCAGAATCTCAAAAGGAGTATGACGTTGGCGAAAGGCGAAGTAGATCTCCGAGTTGGAAATGGAGCAAGAGTTGCTGACATTAGCTATAGGAGATTACCATTTATCTTTGCCTTCTGGTTTATCGTTGATTTTGAAAGACTGTTATTTTGTGCCATCTATTACTAAAAACATTATTTTCTATTTCTTGTTTGGACAAGTGTGGATTTTCATTTATGATAAAGGACAACTGTTGTTCTATTTATTTAAATGATATGTTTATGCTAGTGCACAAATGATTAATGGTCCTGTATGTATTAAATCTTGATATGCCTGTCTATAACATAATACTAAAAGGATTAAAAATAATGATTGTAATCCAACTTATCTCTGGCATTGTCGCTTGGGCCACAACGAGAACCGCATATCAAACTTCATAAGGATGGAGTTATAGATTCATTTGATTTTGAATCATATGAAACATGCGAGTCTTGTTTAATGGGCAAGATGACTAAAGCCCCTTTCAAGGGACATGTTGAAAGGGCAAAGGTTTTATTGGGACTAATACATAGTGAAGATGTGGACCAATAAGTACACAAGCTAGAGGTGGTTTTTTCAATACTTCGTTACATTTACTGATTACCTCAGTAGATATGGGTATGTGTACCTAATTGAAGCATAAGCATGAAACCTTTGAAAAGTTCAAAGATTTCAAGAATGAATTACAAAACCAACTTGGCAAAAGTATCAAAATCCTTCGATCAGACGAGGAGGTGAATACTTAAGCCAAGAGTTCATGACTATCTAAAGGAGTGTGTGATAGTCCACAAACTCACTCCTCCGTATACTCCACAATGAAATGGTGTATCCGAGAGGAGAAATCGAACCTTGTTGGACATGGTTAGATCAATGATGAGTATCTGCAGATCTTCCGATATCCTTTTAGGGACATGCTTTAGAAACAACAATATTTATACTGAACCGTGTTCCATCTAATCAGTGGAAAAGACACCATATGAGATATGGACTGGGAAGCGTCCTTTTATGAAGATTGGGGTGTGAGGCGTTTCGTGAGACGTCACGTCTCTACAAACTTGACCCAAATCTGATAAGTGTTTATTTGTGGGGTATCCTAAGGAAACAAAAGGATACTATTTACTATTTCCCACCGAGAACAAAGTGGTTGTTGCTCTGACTGGTGTCTTTCTTGAAGAGAATTTATTTCTAGAAGAACCAGTGGGACAAATAGAACTTAGTGAAGTTCAACCACAAGAAAACATTGAACATGATATTGAGATGGAAAAGGAGCAGTCACCACAAGCTGTTGTGGATGAAGTGCCTGCTCAAGAGACACAAGCCCAGCGTAGGTCTGTAAGAGAACACCGGGAGCCACAGAGATATGGATTTCTTGTGACTCAACAAGGTGACTTACTACTTATTGATGAGGATGAGCCGTCATCTTATCAACAAGCTTTAATGGGCAATGATTCTGAGAAATGGCAAGAGGCCATGAAATCTGAGATGGAATCCATGTATGCAAACCAAGTATGGACTTTTGTTGACCCACCTGAAGGGGTGAGACCATAGGGTGCAAATGGATTTTCAAGAAGAAGACCGACATGGATGGTAAAGTACAAACCTATAAAGGTCGACTGGTTGCTAAGGTTTCAAACAAATTCATGGTATTGACTATGATGAAACTTTGTTCACCAGTTGCCATGGTTAAATCCATAAGGATCTTACTTGCAATAGCTGCATTTCATGATTTTGAAATCTGGCAGATGGATGTCAAAACAGCTTTCCTTAATGGAAATCTGCTTGAGGATGTGATGTACATGACACAGCCCGAGGGTTTTGTCGATCCAAAGGATGCTGGAAAGATATGCAAGCTACAACAATCCATTTATGGATTGAAGCAAGCTTCTCGGAGTTGGAATCTTCGTTTTGATGATGAGTCGATGCAGTCAAAGAGTTTGGTTTCATCAAAAACGTAGATGAACCTTGTGTCTACAAGAAGGTCAGTGGGAGCATAATTATATTCCTAATATTGTATGTAGATGACATACTTCTCATTGGGAATGATATCCCTGTCTTACAATCTGTAAAGATTTGGCTAGGGAATTACTTTTCTATGAAAGACTTGGGTGAAGCCACCTATGTATTAGGTATCAAGATCTATAGAGATAGATCGAGAAAACG
>CAJQUN010002294.1:0-29272 GCA_907163345.1 Haberlea rhodopensis | reverse complement strand
ATCACGATCCCATGAGTAAACTAATAAAATTCCGAACAAGCTCGAACATCCCAACACAATAACTTAGGCAATTTTAGGTTTAAACATGGACCAAAATCCCGATCCCATGAGTAAACTAATAAAATTCGAACAAGCTCGAACATCCAGACCAATAACTTAGGCAATTTAGGGTTTAAACAAGGACCAAAAATCCGATCCCATGAGTAAACTAATAAAATTCCAAAAGCTCGAACATCCCAACACAATAACTTAGGCAATTTTAGGTTAAACATGGACCAAACATCCCGATCCATGTGTAAACTAATAAACCTTCCGAAACAAGCCTCGACACATCCCGAGCACCTTATTTAGGCAAAATTTTATGTTTAATATGGACCAACACATCCTGTTACTATTAGTAAACTGATAAATTCCAAAGAAGCTCAAACATCCCGAGCACTATAACTTAGGAAATTTTAGGTTTAAACATGGAAACACAAATTCCCGACCCCATAAGCTAAATTAATAAAATTTCGAACCAGCTCAAAACCTCCCCAGAGCACCATCACTTGGGAAATGTATGGACCAAACATCCCGATCCCATGAGTAAACTAATAAAATTCCAAACAAACTCGAACATCCCAAAGCACGATTACTTAGGCAATTTTACGTTTAAACTTGGAGCAAATATCCCGATACCATGAGTAAACTAATAAAATTTCAACAAGCACCGAACATCCCAAGCACAATAACTTAGGAAATTTAGGTTTAAACATCCCGATCCCATGACTAAAATAATTAAATTCCGAACAAGCTCGAAACTTCCCGAACACCATCACTTAGGCAAGTGTAGGTTTTAAACATGGCAAACATCCTGAGCCGATAAGTAAGCTAATAATTCCGAACAGCTCGAACATCCCGAGCACAATAACTTAGGCAATTATAGTTTAAACATGGACCAAACATCCCCGATCCCATGAGTAAACGAATAAAATTATGAACAAGCTCGAACCTTCTGAGCACCATCACTTACGCAATTTTAGGTTTAAAGATGGACCACACATCCTGATCCCATAAGTAAGCTAATAAAATTCCGAACAAGCTCGAACATCCTGAACACAATAACTTAGGCCAATTTTAGGTTTAAACATGAACCAAATATCCCGATCACATGAATTAAACTAATAAAATTCCGAACAAGCACGAACCTCCTGAGCACCATCAGTTAGGCAACTTTAGTTTTAAAGATGCACCAAACATCCCGTCTCATGAGTAAAACAAATAAAATTCCAAACAAACTAAAACATCCCGAGCACAATACTTAGACAATGTTAGGTTTAACCATAGACCAAGATCCCGATCTCATGAGTAAACTAATAAAATTTCGAACAAGCTCGTACATCCCGAGCACAATATCTTAGTCAATTTTAGGTTTAAACATGAACCAACATCCTGATCCCATGAGTAAACTAATAAAATTCTGAATAAGCTCGAACATCCGGAGCACAATAAGTTAGGAAATTTTAGTTTTAAACTTGGACTACACAACCCGATCCCATGAGTAAACTAATAAAATTCGAACAAGCTCACACTTTCGAGCATTATCCCTTAGTCAATTTTAGGTTTGAACATGTGTAAGACCCCAATTCTCAAACAACAATTAATGCTAAATGACGTGCAAAATTTTGAAATTTCATTAAGATCATTTCCAATAATATGAAAGTTTCCACAATCAAAATAAGGTTCCATTTAAAGAAAGAGTGTTTATGACTTTACATGAGTATCAGGAAAGTATTATATAGCTTTGTTCAATATAACAAAATGCTACACAAAAATATGACTAACATAACTAATATGTTTCTAGTCATGATCAGTAGCTTCAACCAGTCTTCTGATACTCTCTAAGCATAACAATCCATCACTCCCAAGTTCTTCAAAAGTCTACCCCGAAAACATGATCCTACAGGACAACATCCGTACAGGGTGAGCACAGCCATCATATTCATAATCGTAATGAATAACAATACATAAATAAACAGAAAGTTATAGAACACTCCCTGTACACAACGGATCTACGCATGATCCTTTGGATTGTCCCTGTTCTCAACATTTAATATTCTAGCAGAATATATACTCATAACCATACTCATATCAATACACATATCGATATACTCATCGCTATAATAATAGCGGTCCAATAATACTCATCGCTATAATAATAGCGGTCCAATAAACTCATCCCTATAATTATAGCGGTCCAATAATACTCATCGCTATAATAATAGCGGTCCAATAATACTCCATAACATTTATCTCATAATCACCATAGTCTAGCTTACACATTTAAGCATGTCCCGACAATAGCATTATGCTCGTACGCCACTACTTACCTTTTTGTCCAAGATTTATCTCAAGCTATTCACCCCTCTGTCCAGAGGTTCGCGCAGGCTCTAGATGAATTTAACAATACAGAGGAACTCATTAACAAAGCCTTCAAATCAATTTAACTTATTTTCTCACTACATCACTTATGCTCAATCCCATCATCTCAAATTCAAGCAATAATCATCATTTGAGTATTATAAGCAATAATAAATACCATGACTCAAATTCTGAAATCACCATTTATTTTCAAAATCATGCACTCAACGATCCATCGCCTCTGGCTCGTGATCGATCGCTAACTAAATTCGGGCAGAACACATTCGTGATCGATCTCGGTTACTCAGCGATCGATCGCGGATTTGAAAATTTTGTTGTCAAACTCTACTGCCTGCTCGCGATCAATCGCCTAAGAGCTTGTGATTGATCACGAGCTCTGCAACTCGAAAATCTTCCATTTTTTTATACCAAAGCTTTCAAATTTAACATACCAATCATCAACATCAACTAAAATTCCCAATCCACCTATAATAACAAAAACATTATGGTAAAACACAATATTACTTCCATTAATAGCACCATGAACCATTGCAACATCAAAACCCATCAAGTTCACTAATTTTTCCAACTCACCTACAAGAGTTACTTCAAGACATACATTTCAAGGTTCATCAAAGCACTACTAAAGTATACACAAAAGCTTCCCAAGTGTTTCTTCCACAACAAACCCAAGAGAACAAATCAAGAGAGCTAGCAAAGTGAAGAGACGATTTTTTGAGGTGTGGCAGGTGAGGTGAAAGTGATTGTGTGGTGGTGCTTGTACACCAATGACAACCAAGCAATCCAACTCTTAGCAAATAAATCCCTTCCCACAAAATATATGCACAATGGTCCTTAACCCAAACTTATATTCAAAAACGTACTTAAAACAATTGCACTTGAACCTTGAATCACACTCGACTATTAAATTGAAAAGTCAGACTCAATTTCGCATATCACAGCTAACTCGATTAAAAATCATAACAAGAGAATCGAGGATCACAACATGGACCAAATATCCCGATCCCTGAGTAATATTAATAAATTTTTGAACAAGCTCGAACCTCCCGAGCACTATCACTTATGCAATTTTAGGTTTAAACATGGACCAAATATCACGATCCCATGAGCAAACTACTAAAATTCCGAACAAGCTCGAACTTCCCGAGCACCATCACTTAGGTAATTTTACGTTTAAACATGGATCAAACATCCTGATACCGTGAGTAAACTAATAAAATTCTGAACAAACTCGAATATCCCGAGCATAATAACTTGAAATTTTAGTATAAACATGGACCAAACATCCCGATCCCATTAGTAAACTAATTAAATTCCGAACGAGCTCGAACCTCCCGAGCACCATCACTTAGGAAATTTTAGGTTTAAGCATGAATCAAACATCCTAATCACATAAGTAAGCTAATAAAATTTCGAACAAGCTCGAACATCTGAGCACAATAACTTTGGCAATTTTAGGTTTAAAATGAACCAAACATCCCGATCACATGAGTAAACTAATAAAATAACAAACAAGCTTAAAACTCATGAGCACCATCACTTAGGCAATTTTAGGTTTAAACATCGACCAAACATCCCGATCTCAAGAGTAAAGTAATAAAATTCTGATAAACTGAAACATCCCGAGCACAATAACATAGGCAATTTTAGGTTTAACCATGGACCAAAGATCCTGATTCCATGAGTAAACTAATAAAATTCAAAACAAGCTTGAACATCACGTGCACCATCACTTAGGCAATTTTACATTTAAACATGGACCAAACATCCCGATACTATGAGTAAACTAATAAAATCCCGAAGAAGCTCGAACATCCCGAGCACAATAACTTAGGAAATTTTAGGTTTAAACATGGACCATAGATCCCAATCCCATGAGTAAATTTATAAAATTTCGAACAAGCTCGAACCTCCCGAGCACCATCACATAGGCAATTTTAGGTTTAAACAAGGACCAAACATTCAGATCACATGAGTAAACTAATAAAATTACGAAGAAGTTCAAACATCCCGAGCACAATAACTTATGCAATTTTAGGTTTAAACATTGGCCAACATCCCGATCCCATGAGTAAACTAATAAACATCCGAACAGGCTCGAACATCAGGAGCACCATTACTTAGGCAATTTTACGTCTAAACATTGACCAAACATCCCTATACTATGATTAAACTAATAAACTTCAGAAGAAGCTCGAACATCCCGAGCACAATAACTTAACAAATTTTAGATTTAAACATGGACCAAATATCCCGACCCAATAGGTAAATTAATAAAATTTTGAACAAGCTCGAACCTCCCCAGCATCATCTCTTAGGCAATTTTATATTTAAATATGGACCAAACATCCCGATTTCATGAGTAAACTAATAAAATTCCGAACAAGCTCGAACATCCTAAGCACCATCACTTAGGCAATTATACGTTTAAACATGGACCAAACATCCCGATACCATGAGTAAACTAACAAATTTCGAACAAGCTCGAATTTCACCAGTACAATAACTTAGGCAATTTTAGGTTTAAACATGGACCAAACATCCTGATCCGATGAGTGAACTAGTTAAATTTCAAACAAGCTCGAACATTGTGATATCTTGAAATAATCATGTGCATTATGCCTCTTAATGATAATATGGTATTATAATTATATGTGGTTGTGAAATGGGTATGTGATTTGACTAGACATAGACACATCTATTGCGTTTAATTGTCTACGATTTAGTATATTTTGATGGATAAATTGATGCATATGCTAATTCATCAAATTTGGAGTTTGTATGAGAAAGTTACGGCTAACATACTGTGGGGTCCTCTTTACTTAATCCATTATGTATCCATTAAACATACATATGTGAGTCTGAATTAAGTAATTTACCATGCACAGATTAAGAGTTCATACTAGTTACGTTGTTTACAAGGTTATCAAAAACCTAACAAACTATACATAACATGTACATAAACAACCTAATCCAAAAGAACTCCTAGGCAGTGGTTCCCCTCGCAGCGGAAATCATGACTCACGCTCCCCACGTATATGAGTCCCTATAGAAACATTCACACAATGAGTATAGATAACAAATATCTCAGTGCAATATCAAACCATAATATCAATATCAATGATAAAGCACAATTAAATCATCAATACGTGAATGTTCTGTATCATGCATCCACAAATGCACTATGTCATGACATGTCTCAACAATTTCCCTATTATCACGAGCCCCATATGATATGCCTAATCAGCTCAATATGTCAGTGGAACCACATCACATCTGCATATTAGCAGCACATATCATAGTACCATGCTCATCGGTGATAATAACCAGACTATATACCCACACCAGGCGTATATCTCTCAAGCCAAAGCATATGTAGTATATCTATCGTGGCAACGATCCTAGCCAAAGCATATACCACACCAGGCATATCTCTCGAGGCAATGATCTCACCAAAGCATATACACATATCTATCAAGGCATCCATCCCAATCATATGAAATCCATGTATGAACATGCATATGAACTACCAATCATATGACACAAGATAACATAAATCATATGATATCAAAACCATAACATCATCATCGCATCATATCTATACTCCGTACGTCAACACGTACCTGTATTGCGACACAAAAGCGATAAATCAGGCGTTGATAGCTAAATGCCTCTTTGCCCTGTCCCCTGAGATGATGCTACAACAATGCCAACAATATAACATGTTATCATAGGCAATAAAATCAAATTCTACAAAAATATAAAATTTTCAACATTCTGCCTTCACCGATCGATCGCCTAAAATCTCGATCGATCGCCGAACTGTTCATGCTTCACCGATCGATCGCACAAAATCACCGATCGATCGTCACCTTGCACCGATCGATCGCCTCATGCTCAAACCGCCTTAAACCTTCACTGGTCGCGGCGATCGATCGAGACCACAGCCGATCGATCGGCCCGATCAGAAAAATGAGAAAAATGGCGATTTTCAAGCTTATCTCCATGGTTCTTCTCCTATACCTCAAAGTTTAACATGTAAACATAATTCATGAAATCCCTAGCACCATATAAACATGTTTCTAACATCCTAGAAACAAATTCTTGGCAAAGAAACAAGTTATGATTCTAAGCATACATATTTGATATTCCAAGACACATACTTCATTACCAACTACACAATTCAAGTGTAAAATCAGGAAATCCTTACCAAGATGGTACAATTTCACTTCACACACCTTCCTAGCCCAATTCACAAGTGAATCCTAAGCTTAAATCACAAGAAAGGTGAAAGAGAGGGAGAGAAGCTTGGTAGAGATTTTTAGGTGAAAAGTGGTGTATTGTGAGTTTAAGCTCACTAAGCTCTTTCTTATAGCCACTTGTTCTAAACACATGAGAATTCACCTCAACATGTAAATCCAACCACAAATTCACATGCTAATGCAACCTTACATGAAATACAAAGGCATATGAAATTCAAATTCAAATGCAACTCCATTGCAATTAAATTCACATGCATATTCCAAAGGCCTACTAGATCATGACTTAATATGTTATTAAATCATTGTTCACCATGTTTCATTATGAGTTCCACCTGAACCCCCCAACTATCATACCGCCACGTGATATAATTACACCATAATCATATCATACGTATATAACATAAATCGAGGCATTACACATACGAAACTCGCCAGAAAAATGGAAGACAGGCGTAAATACACCATTTTGAGGAGTAAATACGCCAATGCTATGACATGTGTAGGCGTAGCTATGCCATTCTGAGGCATAGATACGCCATCTATGCGGGAAGACAGAAATTGAACACGTCATCAGGCGTATTTACGCCATTTTGAGGCGGGAAAGTTTGGATTCTTGATTTCTTTCCTTCCTACATGGTATCTAACCTACTCCATCAGCCTCCACACCTCTATATACTCAAAAATCAACCTCTTTAGGTGAGAATGCAGACTTTAGAACATAGTTTAAATAGTAGAATAAATTTTCTTTCAACTTTTGTGAAGAACGCTTGAAGAACGAAGACGGAAGCGACGCTCCGGAATCGTGATTCCTTTTAGTAACTTTTCTTTTACCATTAGTTTAATGTTTTATAGAATAGATCTACTTGTTTTTAATCCAATTATGAGTAGCTAAACACTTTGATTCTTGGTTGAGGGATACTTGCCTTTGGAATAAAAACACTTGTGAAGATTTTGGTTTGATTGTTGGATTTTTTTAATTCAATTTCAATTTGTTTTTCAGATTATGACTATCATGATTGTTGTATTTGATTGATAGATTGATCACCTAATAATCACATACACTATCTAATGCAAATTAAGAAGCAACTAAGATTGATAATTACCTACTGTTGGTGTTATTAAATTCTTAGGGAAAACGATTGGATGATTAATTCTAACGGCTGTAGTTTTTATTGAATAGATTCATCAAACTTACTAGTTTTTGAAGCTATCATTGATTTAATCTTAACGGCCATAGTTTTGTTTAAAGATTTGATAAAAGTCGAATTGAATGTTGTTTTCTGTTTGACTACGACTAAGGTGAGGGAGGAATTAAGTTTTAAATTGATGAATAATTGAATGAATTCAAATGTTTAGTGATTTGATGATCAATTGAATAATTTTCAAAGGTAAAGTTGACCAAAAACCAAGAATAGCTTTTTAATCTTGATAATCTAGTAATTTGCTAGCTTTAGTTTAATTTAGTTATAGTTAAAGAATTTCGAAAAACCCCCTATTTTTATACTTGTTAGCACAAAAATACTCACTTCCCTGTGGGATCGATCCCTACTTACGCTACTACATTAAATTGTTGTTAACTGAGAAGGGTTAATTTGGGCGTACACGATAAACGCACACCAAATTTTGGCGCCGTTGCCGAAGAAGGCGTATACTTTTGTGTTAACATGATTTTATTTTTTTAGTGTTACTTTAGTTTGTTAATGAGTACAGATGAATCATACAATCACGAAGATAATTTTCACTACGATCGTGAGATCGAGAGGACACTACATTGGAGAAGAAGAGAAACAAGGAGACTTGAGGAAGAAGAAGAGAGTTACAACATGGCTGCGAATCAAAGCTTGAGATAGTTGGCGAATCCTAACTTGGATCAACAGCCTCTCTGCATCACCTTCCCTGCATTTGCAAATAACGTAAATTTTGAACTCAAATCTGGTCTAATCAATTTATTACCATCTTTTCATGGTCTTGCAGGTGAGAACCCGCACAAGCATTTGATGGAATTCCGCGTGGTATGTACTACTATGAAGCCTGCTGGCGTGACGGAGGAGCAAATCAAACTGAGAGCCTTTCCATTCTCTCTAAAGATGCTGCTAAAGATTGACTACCATCCGGATCCATCACCACGTGGACTGATTTACAAAGAGTCTTCCTAGAGAAGTACTTTCCAGCTTCGAGGGCAACTAACATAAGGAAGGAAATCTACGGTGTGAAGCAATACCAAGAGAGTCCCTGTATGAGTACTTGGAACATTTTAAGAAGTTGTGTGCAAGCTGCCCACAACATCAGATAAGTGAACATCTTCTAATTCAATATTTTTATGAAGGTTTACTTTCTGGTGACAGGAACTTAGTGGACGCGGCAAGCGGAGGAGCTTTTATCGTCAAGACAGAGAAGGAGGCAAGGAACTTGATAGCAAACATGGCGGCCAACTCCCAGCAATTTGGACATGTGCGTCGTGGACAAACACCAAGAAACGAGGTAAACGTATCCAATCTAGAACAACAATTGATTGACTTAACGTTTCTTGTACGTAATCTTGCAGGTGGCAATGTAGGGAAGATGAAGCCATGTGGAATATGTCTAGCCATGAGCCATCCCACTGATGCATGTCCATCCCTACAAGAGACATCCACTGAGCACGTAAATGCATAGGGAGGATTTCCTGGCCCCCCACAAAGGAGTTATGACCATCAATCGAGCAACTACAACCAATGTTGAAGGGACCATCCAAACCAGGGCTATGGGAATCAACAAATGAACCAACATCCACCCTATAGACCGCCATATCAGAAACCTCCACCACCGCCAGTGCACGCCCCTTCTGACAGGTTAGAGAATATTGTTAAAGTTATTGCTGGAAATAGCGTGCAATTTCAACAGGAAACGAGGGAAAGAATTCAAAGCTTGACAACGCAAATGGGACAACTAGCAACTTCGCTCAACAAGATTGAAGCGAGATTATCAAATGGGCTTCCTTCATAGCCAGTGGTGAACCCAAGAGAGAATGTGAGCGCTATAACATTGAGAAGCGGCAATGAAGTGAAAGATCCAAAAAAGGTGGTACTGATACCACCCAAGCACGATGATGAAAAGGAGGCCGAAGTTGGAGGCAAAAAGGTCGTACAGACTGAGGTACACCATCATAAGTTCCCACCCCTTTTTGAATATCAAGTTGCACCCCCTTTTCCCCTTGCCTTGAAGGATAATAGGAAAGAAGCTGGACTTAAGGGACTCTATGACACTTTTCGGAGATGCGAGACGAGTCGAAAACTGAGAGGGAGCCATACAATCGAATTAGGAGAGAATGTTTATGCGATCATCCAAAGAAACATTCCCACAAAATGTAAAGACCCAGGTATGTTCTCCATCCCTTGTATGATAGGAGATAACAAAATCGAGAAGGCAATGTTAGATCTAGGAGCATCAATTAATGTCATACCTTACTCCATTTATGCATCTTTGAACCTTGAACCTTTGGACAGTAGTGGGATTGCGATTCAATTGGCTGATAGGTCCACTGTTAATCCTCGGGAAGTGATAGAGGATGTACTTGTGCGAGTGAATGAGTTGATTTTTCCTGCGGATTTTTATGTGCTTGATATGGAGAATGGTGATAATTGTAGTCCAGTTTTGCTAGGAATACCATTTCTTAAGACATCCAAGACAAAGATAGATGTTCATAGCGGCACATTGACTATGGAATTTGATGGTGAAGTTGCTAAGTTTCATATTTGTGACACCATGAAATTACCTTGTGATGAATACACTAGTTGCACTATTAACACTATTGATAACTTTGATGATAATGTCTAGTGTGAATTGGCGAAGGCTACTGATGGCATGGATGAAAAATGAGGTATGGATTCACACCCTATGCATACTTTTCATACTATTGCTTCATTATCTACTCATGATACTGCTGACCCTTTCTCTTCTCACTTACATGATCTTACTGTTGAAAAGACACACCCTCGGATAGACCATATCAATCAATAAATGATGGAGGAGGAACAAAGAGAGATGACGCCTACTTAAAGGCAAATAAACCAAAGTTCAAGGAACTTAAGAAGATATTGAGCTGGAAGAAGAAGGATGGAGCGACCGCATAACCCACCTTGATAGAGGACTGACGTCGGGCCACCGACGTTAAACAGAGGCGTTGCTTGGGAGGCAACCCAAGGGGAGTTAGTTTCCCTTTTCCTTTTAATTTTTTTTAATTGCTTTCATATTTATACTTTTCTCTTTTCTTGTATTTTGCCTTACATTGGGGACATGTAAAATTTAAGTATGGGGGAGTTAGGGATTAGTGGTGTGTTATTGCTTTCCTATTACAAAAATACAAAAAAATCAAAAAAATTGAAAATTTTGAGCTCATAGTTAGTAATGAATGCATGCTTAGAATCACTAGCCCATGATGAAACCTAATTGATATCATGCATGCTTTTGAACATAGGTGAATTTTTAACCTTGGAACACTTTGAACTCTAATGCAAATTTTGCTTTGACATAGTAGTTGACTATTTTGAGCACGAATCCGTCATGACTTGTGAAGTGTGCATAGCTTAGTGAAGATTGTGTGAATTTGTGATAGTCTTAGAAAGTCTCTAATACATGCTAGAACTTAACTACATGCTCTTTGATGCGTATGTCTAGACAACTTGCGAACATGAAAGTGATATAGGCAATCTTTGATGCGTTTGAGCCTTTCAAGCCTACCATGTAAAGAAAATCAACCACAAGTATCCTTTTTGAGCCTTAATGCAAAAGAATGGTTGTATGCTAAGCATACAAATGACCCCCATTCGACATTATTTGACTAGCTTATCATCCTTCCCTAATAAGCCTAAATATGAATTCTATACATACCTTTGAAGGGAGTATGATGTGTTTCATTCACATGCACTTATGTTATCAATGATCATATATGTTGTTGAGCCTTAAACGCATGGTTGTGTTTAATGCTTTAATTTATCTCCGGTTTATTTTTGAGTTTTGATGATCAACAAATTTTGTGTTTGTTATACTAATGTGTGTACTTAGTGTGCAGGTTAAGTGATTAAAAGTGGATTGAAATGAAGAAAATCGATTGTGCATGTTCTGGGCTGGATCGCCCCAGGCGATGGCAGCCAGGGAGACTTCGCCACGGCCATCGACAGAGGCGACGCCGAGCCATGCGCACTGGGAAGTTCGTCCGAGGCAAGGCGATGATCGCCTGAAGCGATGGACTGATCGTCTGAGGCGATGGCTGGTTCGTTTGAGGCGATCGAAGATTTTGAGCTGCTGAGGCTACGGCCTTGATTTAAGCAATTGATCGCCTGAGGCGATCGATCGATCGCCTGAGCGATGCGTGTAATCTGCTGACCGTTGGGGCGCGGCGATGGTGATCGCCTGAGGCGATGTCCGAGGCAATGCAGGAGTGATTTCAGCCTTATGTGTAGCAACGGCTAGTAGGAGCCTAGGGGGCCTCCTACACTATAAATATTGATGCTTTGGAGCATTTTGAAGATAAGAAACAAGCCTACAAACTTCTACAAAGCTTTGATCATTCAATTCTTAAATAGCTTTGCAATCTCCATACATTGTTGTTGTATTGGAGTTTGTAATTCATTCTTTTTGTTAGAGTCTTGTTATCTTCGTGTGAGTACACCGTGAAGGTGTTTTGTTGAGTTTATTGTAAAGGTCCTCCAACACCAAAGCAAGTTGGAAATTGTAAAGTGATCAACAAGTGAAGTTGGTGCATGTGTTGTGGCTATCCTTGGAGCCCTTAAGGCCAAGAAGACTCGTGAAGAGTGTTGGTAGCTCGTGAAGAGCTTTGTATACTCGTGAAGAGTGTTGATAGCTCGTGAAATGCTTTGTGTACTCGTGAAGAGTATTGTGCTCGGGAAGAGCTTTGTAAACTCGGGAAGAGTTGGGTTGTGGCTAACTTGGAGCCCTCAAGGCCAAGATCATTTATTCTAGTGACTCTGATGAAGAAGAAACCAACCTTTGTCTTATGGCCAAAGACGACATAAATGATGAAGGAGATGAAAATGATGATGAGGTACCTTCGTTTGATGAATTACTAGATTCTTATCATGAGCTTATAGATGTTCTTGGCAAAACCAAGATGAGTAACAAATTACTCAAACTTGAGGTTGCTAAGAAAGATGAAGAAAATAATTCATTGAAAAATGAATTAGATTCTTTAAAAATATCTTTTTGCAAATTTAGTGAAAGTAGTCTAAAGATGAATGAATTGCTTGGTTTGCAACGTTGTAGCTTTGATAAAGCCGGGTTAGGCTTCTCAAGCAAATCAAAAACTTTTTCTAGCATGTTGGCTAAAGCAAAGCATGATTCTCCTACTTGTAACTATTGTTGTAAAAGTGGTCACACAAAAAACAAGTGTATGTTTGCTAGAATCCAATACCAACCTAACAAAATGTGGAAATGGATTTCAAAGGTGCCAAAGGAAGCTAACCCTCAAGGACCCAAAAATCAAATGGGTACCAAAGATCCTCCTATTGTAAACTTGTTTTGTAGGGACAACAATGGGATGGAGGATGAAGGCACAAGCAACTCAAAGGAGGAGTTTATATTATTCACCACTATAGAAGAGACGCGAGGCATAGGACCAATGACAAGAACGCACTCTTGTCATCAAAGGTAAAATTTATTTTATGCATTTTATAAGAGCAATTCAAAGTTTAATTGGCACAAATTAATTGTGACCAATAAATATGAAGCTCAATATTCATTGGAGTAAAATGCATAACCCCTTAGCATATGCACATATAAATTGTTTAATGCATGATGTATGCTTATCTTTTATAGTAAATATCTTGACATGCCTTGTATTCAAATTTGAATATGCAATGTGCAATTATGTGATTAATAATCTTATCTAATGATGCATTGATAATTTTAATGATAATTGGGCATAAGTGCATGAACTCATGGTAGAACATATGCACACTTTGCAACACTTGGAATTTATTGTTGATTGCCTTAAACACATGTTTATGGTTCATCTCTATGATTTAATCTTAGGCTTGTTATGCTTATTACATGCTTGATGAGGAACATGTGTATAGTGTTAAAATATGACTATGTGGCAACATATAATTATGCTATGTTTATTTAACTTTTGTGCTTTTTGATTATCACAAAAAGGGGGAGAATTTTGTGATAAACTTGAAGCCTTAATACATGCATAGTTTAAGTGGGAGAGCTTTTGTATGCATGGTTTGAGGGGGAGAGTTATTTGCTTAATGCTTTACTTGGTAACCTTGTATGTGCTATGCAATTGTTAAGGGGGAGTCATGTTTACTCACATTTTATGCATATTACATATTCGAGTTTATCAAGTTTTTGTGATCATCAAAAAGGGGGAGATTGTTGAGCCTTAAACGCATGGTTGTGTTTAATGCTTTAATTTATCTCCGGTTTATTTTTGAGTTTTGATGATCAACAAAACTTGTGTTTGTTATACTAATGTGTGTACTTAGTGTGCAGATTAAGTGATTAAAAGTGGATTGAAATGAAGAAAATCGATTGTGCATGTTTTGGGCTGGATCGCCCCAGGCGATGGCAGCCAGGGAGACTTCGCCACGGCCATCGACAGAGGCGACGCCGAGCCATGCTCGCTGGGGAAGTTCGCCCGAGGCGAGGCGATGATCGCCTGAAGCGATGGACTGATCGCCTGAGGCGATGGCTGGTTCGTTTGAGGCGATGGAAGATTTTGAGCTGCTGAGGCTACGGCCTTGATTTAAGCAATTGATCGCCTGAGGCGATCGACCGATCGCCTGAGGCGATGCGTGTAATCTGCTGACCGTTGGGGCGCGGCGATGGTGATCGCCGGAGGCGATGCAGAAGTGATTTCAGCCTTATGTGTAGCAACGACTAGTAGGAGCCTAGAGGGCCTCCTACACTATAAATATTGATGCTTTGGAGCATTTTGAAGATAAGAAACAAGCGTACAAACTTCTACAAAGCTTTGATCATTCAATTCTTAAATAGCTTTGCAATCTCCATACATTGTTGTTGTATTGGAGTTTGTAATTCATTCTTTTTGTTAGAGTCTTGTTGTCTTCGTGTGAGTACACCGTGAAGGTGTTTTGTTGAGTTTATTGTAAAGGTCCTCCAACACCAAAGCAAGTTCGAAATTGTAAAGTCATCAACAAGTGAAGTTGGTGCATGTGTTGTGGCTATCCTTGGAGCCCTTAAGGCCAAGAAGACTCGTGAAGAGTGTTGGTAGCTCGTGAAGAGCTTTGTATACTCGTGAAGAGTGTTGATAGCTCATGAAGAGCTTTGCGTACTAGTGAAGAGTATTGTGCTCGGGAAGAGCTTTGTAAACTCGGGAAGAGTTGGTTGTGGCTAACTTGGAGCCCTCAAGGCCAAGATCATTTATTCTAGTGGATCCTCGGTTGGAGGTTATTTAACCGGGAAGAGGAGACGTAGGCGATTCATCGCCAAACTTCTATAATAAATCTTTGTGTCTTTTATTGCTTTATTACATTACGCATTTATTTAATTATTTACTTCTTCTTTTCTTTTATTTATCGATTGACGTAAGCCTTCAGCAAGCGCAAACTCTTTTATTTTGCAAACTCATTTTAAAAAGCTAAGTAGCCAAGGAATCTCATTCACCCCCCCCCCCCCCCCCCCCCTTCAATTCCAACATATGTTTTGTGATTTTTATTGTCAAAAGAATGAAATGCATGAAAGAAAAGGGATGCCTTGAGAAAATAAATAAAAATATTACTCCAAGGGGAGCCAAGGCACAAAAGAGGAAAAGAATTGAAATAAACCTTGCAAAAAATAAACAAGGTTTGAAAACTTCATGCAAGAAGAGAAGCTCTTTATATTGTGCATATAACCATACTCTCTTGTTTGATGCATCTTTACCCTTTCTTTCATAAGCCAATACCTAGGCCAAGCTACAAGCTAATAAAGCCCTACTTGATTTGTGTTTGCAAGTGGCTAAGATAGTGGAGAAGAGTGTGCAATTGAGCTTATACTTGTGTTAGTGTATAACTTGAGTTATTGTGGGTTTGCATTTATTAAATCTATATATGATCACATACACATGTTCGCTGCTCTGTTGGGTATGAAATGTCTGGGGATTGAACTTGTTCCACTGTTAACTTTTCATCGCCTTTCATTACTATGCTTGTTTAAAATTGTTGAGGCATTAAAGTGAGGAAAAGTTAGTTTGTTATGAATCTATGAGCCAAACAAAAATATTTTAGTTTTGTCTCATTTACTCGAGGTCGAGTAAAGATTAAGTATGGGGGAGTTTGATGTGACTAGAAATAGACACATCTATTGCGTTTAATTGTCTACGATGTTGTATATTTGATGGATAAATTGATGCATATGCTACCAAATCGTATCTATGTGTAAATGTAGGAAAAGGTGAAGAAATCAAGCTAAAATGATGAAAGCAAGAATAATGTTGAAGAAAAGAGGAAAAACCCGGAATCCAAGACACATGTTGCTCATTTCTTCTCAAATTTCTATATGTTCGATCCAAGTTTTTGAAATGTGGTCCATATAAAAGTTGTAGAACGTTTGGTTATCTTCGTGTGGACTGCTGATTCATCAAATTCGGAGTTCATATGAGAAAGTTACGGCTAAAATACGAAACTCGACAGAAAAATGGAAGACAGGCGTAATACGCCATTCTGAGGCATAAATACGCCAATTCTCCGGCATGTTTAGGCGTAGGTACGCCATTCTGAGGCGTAAATATGCCATCTATGCGGGAAGGCAGAAATTGAACACGTCATCAGGCGTATTTACGCCATTTTGAGGCATAGCTACTCCATCAGCCTCCACACCTCTATATACTCGAAAATCAGCCTCTTTAGGAGAGAATTCATGTGATCCCCGAAATGATTATATGCATTTGGGCATTATTTATGTTTATGTGTTAATTATGGTGTTAACTAATTTTGTGTTGGAATTAATTAATTTGGTGAAATGCTTAGTCATGCGGTGGGCGTGACCTGGTAATGCATTTCAGGGTGCATGTAATGCATGTTGGGAATTTTGGGTGCTAGCATGGTTTAATTGTGATGGTTGATAATTATTTGGTAAAGCATTGTATTTTAATTGAGGTTTTGGAGCATTTTGGGAAAATGCTTTTAAAATATCATGTTGGGGTATTTTATACATCATGCTAATTATTGGGGTACATGTTTTTAATTAAACCCCCCACACTCCCCTGCACACTTTACCAATCCATTTCACCCTCCAAACCCTATCCCCAAACCCATTTTCGATTTTGGCAAAAAGGAGGAAGGAAAATCCTTGCAAAAGCTTTGTTTATGAGATTATTAGTAGGATTTGGAGTCCATAAGAGGTATGGATCCCTCCTTGAAGTTTTTATGGTGTTTGGTTTTGATTTGAGTTGGTATTTGAGTTTTGAAATGGGTTTGTTTTGGGTTGGTGTTGTTTTTGGTTGGGTGTTGGATTTTTGGTTGTATTAAGGTGTATATTGAAGGTTTTTAGTGTTTTTGTATTGTTGATGTAATGGTGTTTGAGTTGGGTCGGTTTGGGAAAAGATTTGAGGTGAAAATGGTGTAAATCGCGTGTATAGGCTGTGACGATCGATCGCTGCAAATGGCGTGATCGATCGCCGAGAAACAGTGACGAAATCGAGTGCGAGAGATCGATCGCTGGAAATGGCGCGATGGATCGTCTCGAGGCAGTGAGGTCTGGCGATCGATCGCTATGTCGAAGCGATCGATCGGTAAGGATCGCGATCGATCGCCTCAACATAGCGATCGATCGCCAGCAGTCAAATTTTGGGAAAATGATTTTTATGATGGATTTTTGGTATTGGGCTATTATTTGGCTTCTAATATTGGTTTGTGTGATTGTGTAGAACCATTGCAGGTGACGACACAGCCAAGGAAGTGAAATCATACCAAATCCTACTTTTGGAAAGGTACGTAGAAAGACGTACGGGCACCCAACGGTACTTGTATCTTATATACTCATTTGAATATGCATTGTTGATGCAAGCATATTTGGAATTGTGCATTGTGGATGCAAATATATGTTGAATTATGCATTATGATTGCATATGTATATGATGATTATTTGGTGCACATCCCATGAGTCATGGTTATATTAGAGTAATGATTTTAATGCTTTGCCGCTGTCACTTGAAGCGATGATAGAATACTTGCCGATGTCATATTGTAGCGAGGAAAGAATATTTGCCGCCAAATGTTGAAGCGAGGGTATTGCCGCATGTCGCATTTGAGCGAGGTTATTCGATGCCGCTAATATGTCAAAGCGAGGGGTATTAGTGCCGTTGTAATGACAAGCGAGGTGCATTAAAATACACTGTTATAACAGACTAGGGATTGGTGATTGTTGATAACGAAATGGTGATATGTCATGACATTTGTAGAACCATTAAATAATCTATTGATTAAATTCATGAGTTATGGTACAGGGACAACCAAAAAAGAAGCTTTTAAAATGCATGGGAAAGACAGGAAGTGTTTTATTACGTTTTATGCATTTACGCCTTATAATCATATTGTGTTGAATATGGATGATTATATGCTCATGTTTTGGGGGTTGTCCTTGTAGGTACATTTTGGCATGAAAAGGGGCTAAGGACGGGTTGAGACGGTGAGCTTGTGAAGAGCGCTTTTGATAAGGAAGGACATGATTATTTTGTATAGTGTCTACTCTAGGAGTAGTGTAAAGCTATAGTGATTAACATTCATTTGTTAGAGAATGTAATAAATCCATTTGAAAGTCCTTAACTTGGCATGTATATCTTAAGGCTCAAGGTCTCAACACAAACTTTTATACTCTGATAATGTATGTTAGCTCTAATTATGCCTTTAATTCCGCACTTAAGGAACTAGGGTCCTTACATTAGTGGTATCAGAGCAGTAGTTAGAGAACCAGGGATTGAGTGATGGGTAGCCTTAGCAAATGGTTGGCTAGGCGTTTATATTTGGGCATGTTTATGCATGTGGTGCATATTGATGTATATGTTGTTATACTAACATGCTTATTATCATTCATGTTGTCTAACGGTGTATTATATGTATTGTTTTGGAATTGTTGTAACCCTTGTGTTACAGCATGGCGGCCATAAACTTGGGGAACCTCAATGAGGAGGTAGGCGATGTAGGAAGTGTGAATGCAAGCATTGCTCAGACAAATCCTTTACCCCCACCGGTTATGGGCGTAGAACCGGTAGCTCAGTTGTTATTGCCTGGGGAGCTAAGTCTGACTCAATTCCTGATTTTCCACCCACCCCGATTTGAGGGGACAGAGACGGAGAAGAAGCTGAAGAATGGCTGGAGAGATTGGAACAGATATTTGTGTCCGCGCCTTGTGCTAGGACAACATGGTTGAGGCTGGCAGAGACAAAGAAGTCTTCCATGTGGTGGAAGACGAAAGTGATGGAATTGAGGGCTCAGGGTATGTTGATTGATTGGACTCTCTTCAGGACCCAGTTTCTGAACAGGTATTTTTCTGCTGCTGCGAGACAGATGAAAGAGGATGAGTTCATGAATCTGAAGCAAGGAAACATGGCAGTCTCGGACTATGCCATGCATTACTCATCACTATTGAGGTATGTTCCTCACATCGCTACGAATGGGCATTCCAAGATGAGGCATTTCTTGAAAGGACTAAGGCCAGAACTATTTGATCGGGTTATCACCAACAACCTCACTTCTTTCGATGATGCTCTTACCAGAGCAGAACTGGCAGAGATTGGATTTGGGGCCTATACTGATGTTGTACCCCCACATGTGCCACCGCAGAGACAAGTTACTGATAGCTTGAGGCCACGAGGGGAGTCATTGAAGCCTCGTGGAGCTTCTTCATCATCTCGGTTCAGTGGGAAGAAATCTTTTAACCGGAAACAGGAGAGTAGGAAGAGCAATGTATTGGCCAACCGGGGACCCATGCAAGTGAATAGAACGGGGGAAACAAGATGTGACAATTGTGGAGGGCCACACTCATCGAGCAACTGCCCAACTTGTTACAGTTGCGGTAAGATGGGCCATATTTCTCTGTATTGCCCCACTCGGGGAGGACAGTCAGACTTCAAGGTGAATAGGCCGAGATTTGATGATGGGACAGTGCATCAGAGGTAGCAGATAATGCCTCGACCATCGGGAAGTCAGACAGTGGGACCATCCCAGGGGTAAGTGTATGCACTGACTAAAGAGCAGGCCCAGGCAGCCCCGGAGGAGGTGATCGATGGTACGTGTCATTTATTTACGCACTCTGCTTTTATTTTGATAGATACAGGTGCCTCCCACTCTTTTGTATCTGTTGGTTTTGTGGAGAGACACCATATGTGCCCGTCTTTGTTACCCACGCCTCTTATGGTCTCGACACCCACCGGAAGAAATGTTGTTGCTGACCAGTTTCTTGCGGATTGCCTCATTTATTTTGAGGGCAATGAGTTGAAGGCAGATTTGATCATGTTGGGTATGTCAGACTTCGATTACATTGTGGGCATCGACATTCTGAACAGATATCATGCAGTCGTGGACTGACGGCAGAGGACGGTTCAGTTCAGATCCGATATGGGGATTCAGTGGACTTTCTATGGGAACGGTTCACGTGCGAAGATTCCGTTGATATCGGCGATCAAAATGTCCCAGTTACTGGAACGTGGTCACACGGGTTATCTTATCTATGCCGTAGACACGACGGGAAAGAATAAAGAATTGAGGGTGGACGATGTACCCGTAGTAGCAGAGTTTGCTGATGTATTTCCGGAGGAAATCCCAGGATTCCCACTGACTAGAGAAGTCGAGTTTGGGATTGAGTTATTACCGGGGACGTCCGCTATCTCTCGTGCCCCTTACAGGAATGCACCTGCGGAGTTAAGGGAATTGAAGGAGCAGTTGCAGGAACTCCTTGACAAATGGTACATACGCCCTAGCGTATCGCCTTGGGGCGCACCAGTTCTTTTTGTGAAGAAGAATGATGGTTCAATGCGTTTGTGCATCGATTATCGGCAATTGAATAAGGCAACGGTGAAGAACAAGTATCCTCTCCCAAGTATTGATGATTTATTTGATCAGTTGCAGGGTACCAAGTTGTATAGCAAGATTGATTTGAGGTCAGGATACCATCAGAAGACAGCATTCCGGACTCGGTATGGGCACTACGAGTTCTTGGTCATGCCGTTCGATGTGGCGAACGCCCCGGCTATCTTTATGAGTCTGATGAACCGGGTATTCCAACCATATCTTGATCAGTTCATCATAGTGTTTATTGACGACATACTCATCTACTCTTGGAGTGAGGAAGAGCACGTGAAACACTTGAGGACAGTGCTCTAGATCCTCAGGGATCAGTTGTTTGCCAAGCTCAGCAAGTGTGAGTTCTGGTTGAGCAGTGTGGTGTTCTTGGGGCATGTTATATCTAGCAGTGGGACATCGGTGGATCCCAGGAAGATAGAGGTTGTGATGGAGTGGGCTGCATCCACTTCTGTACCCGAGATACAGAGCTTTCTTGGGTTGGCCGGATATTATCGACGTTTCGTCGAGGGATTTTCGAAGATTGCTAAGCCTTTAACACAGTTGACCCAAAAGGGAGTACCATTCTTTTGGTCTGAGGCTTGTGAGGAGAGCTTCCAAAAGTTGAAACACCGACTGACGACGGCGCCTGTGTTAGTGATTCCTACGGAGAACACGAGGTTTGTCCTTTACACTGATGCATCACGTTAGGGCTTGGGATGTGTTTTGATGCAAGATAAGCATGTGGTAGCTTATGCATCGAGGTAGTTGAAGCCGCATGAGAATAGATATCTAGTCCATGATTTAGAGTTGGCGGCTATTATTTTTGCCCTGAAGATTTGGAGGCATTACTTGTATGGTACGTCGTTTACCATTTACACAGACCACAAGAGCCTGAAGTTCTTATTTACTCAGGCAGAACTGAACATGAGACAGAGGATATGGAAGGATTTACTCAAGGACTATGATTGTGAGATTGAGTACCATCCTGCGAAAGCTAACTTGACAGCAGACGCCTTGAGCCGGAAAGTGAGGTGTACTGCTGAGGATGTCATGCAATTATCAGCCATGATGACTTCCTATGCCATTTGGGCTATGACTTCGATGTAGATACATCACCAATACCTGTATCGATCTTATTAGCTGAGCCAGATATCTATGAGAATATCAGGAGAACTCAGAAGGCAGATGATGAGATTCAGAGATGGTTATCATTAGTACATCTTGGACAGCCATCTAAGTTCAGAGTGGCTGAGGACGGATCTTTGAGGTTGGGTAGCCGTTGGTAGTTCCGAGTACGCCGGAGTTGCGTAGAGGGATTTTGGAGCGAGCTCATAGTAGCAGACTTAGTATCCACCCAGGCGGGAGGAAAATGTATAAGGATCTATGATCAGTTCTGGTGGAAAATAATGAAGCGTGATGTCATCGCTTTCGTTAAGAGGTGCTTGATCTGCCAGCAGGTGAAGGCAGAAAGATAGAGGCCTGGTGGCGAGCTTAGGAGTTTGGAGATACCGTAATGGAAGTGGGAACACATATCCATGGACTTTTTGACCCACTTGTCGAGGACTATCGCTGGTTGTGATGCCAATTGGGTGATCATGGATAGGCTGACGAAGGTAGCTCACTTCATTCCCTACAGTATGACGTACATATACTTGAGGATGGCTCAGTTGTATGTTCGGGATATAGTGAGACTACACGGGATTCCAGTGTCTATTGTATCTGATAGAGATCTGCGGTTCACATCTCATTTTTGGGGAGGACTTCAGACAGCGTTGGGTACTGAAGTAAGATTGAGCACAACATATCATCCCCAAACGGACAGTCAAACTGAGCGCACGGGTGGATGTGATCATGTCCACCACATGTCACCTCGGTATAAGTAAGTAGTTCCCCCAATAACTACTCCTACTACCAGTCACTTGGCCATAGCCATTCCAACGAGTATACCCAAAGGTACTACCGCTCGTAAAATATTTATCTCAAATATGTGCTGTGGTACACTTCCTGTACGGCGCACCCAATAATTCTTCGAGCAACCTGCTCAACATAATGGTCTCGTCAACTGGTGACCCAGACACTACCATGTGCTCACCATTGGCACTCAAACCATACGACTAAATACATATACATAAATGTATTATTCATCGAAACGACGCTACGCGTGCGTCTACATAGAACATCCACTATGTCATCGTCATCCCGTGACGGTACATGTCAACATATGACACCCAAAATAACATCGTCAACTGGTGACGGTACATGTCGACACATGACATGCATAATCTCATCGTCAAACACATGACGGTATATGTATATCAACGCATGACATCCACAATAATCCTAATAAAATAGTAATATACCATACCTCATCGCTAACAAGGTAGCGGTATATCTGTATCCATTGCCCAACAGTGGTACGCAAGCAGCACCAATTGCTCGAAGGCGGCGTGATCCTGTGCTACGTACATAGCGGCATAACACATCGCTATAGAATCAGCAACATAAATCATCGCTATAGATGTTCGACGGTATGAATCATCGCCATAGGATTAGCGGAATGTACCATCGCTATGTAGATGTCCGGCGGTATGAGCCATCGCCATAGATGTAGCAGAATGACCCATCGCTATGAATACCCGGTGGCATAAGCCATCGCCAATAGAATAGCGGAATAACCATCGCTATGAATATCCGGCGGCATAAACCATCGCCAATAGAATAGCGGAATGAACCATCAGTATGAATATCCGGCGGCATAACCCATCGCCAATAGAATAGCGGAATGAACCATCGCTATGAATACCCGGCGGCATAAACTGTCGCCAATAAAATAGCGGAATGAACCATCGCTATGAATATCTGGCGGCATAACCCATCGCCAATAGAATAACGGAATGAACCATCGCTATGAATACCCGGCGGCATAAACCATCGCCAATAGAACAGCGGAATGAACCATCACTATGAATATCCGGCGCATAAACCATCGCCAATAGAATAGCGGAATAACCATCGCCATGAATACCCAGCGGCATAAACCATCGACAATAGAATAGCGGAATGAACCATAGCTATGAATATCCGGCGGCATAAACCTTCGCCAATAGAATAGTGGAATAACCATCCTATGAATACCCGGCGACATAAACCATCTCCAATAGAATAGCTGAATGAACCATCGCTATGAATATCTAGCTGCATGACCCATCGCCAATAGAATAACTGATCCCTAGTCTTGTTATAGTAGTGTATTTTAATGCACCTCGCTTGTCATGACCGCGGCACTAATACCCGTCGCTTCAACATATCAGCGGCATTGAATAACCTCGCTCAAATGCGACACGCGGCAATACCCTCGCTTCAACATTTGGTGGCAAATATTCTTTCCTCGCTACGATATGACATCGGCAAGTATTCTATCATCGCGTCAACTGACAGCGGCAAAGCATTTAAAATCATCACTCATCCATAACAACTACTCATGGGATATTCACCAAGCATCCCATCTATACCTGTAACACAATGCATAATCCATATCTCAATATACATCACTATGAGTGTATTTTAATGCACCTCGCTTCAAATGTGACATGCACCAATACCCTCGCTTCAACATTTAGCGGCAAAGCATTAAAATCATCACTCCAATATATATGCAACCATGAGTGTATTTTAATGCACGTCGCTTCAATGTGACATGCGACAATACCCTCGCTTCAGCATTTAGCGGCAAAGCATTAAAATTATCACTACAATATATATGCAATCACAATGCATAATTCATAATGTATATACAATACATGTTACCGTTTGGTGCCCGTCAATCCTGGCCTTAGCCCTCCATGCCAAAGCGTCCCTACAGGAACGATTCCAAACCATGAGCATATATTAATCCATATTCACAACAATATGATTATAAAGGGTAAATGCATAAACCATAAGTACAAAGTACTTCCTGTATCCCAATGCATTTCAAAATGCTCCCTTTGGTTGTCCTTGTACCACAACTCACAATCATAATCAACGGATTATATTATGATTCCAAATATGTCATGACATATAATTGTTCCATTATGATCACATATCATAAAAGCACATAAGCAAAATAGTTGTGTCACACAACACTAACTACCATCATGCATAATTATGTGCTACTCCTTTCCATCAATATATTCCTAGGCCCTCAACAGCCCAAGGAGCAAACCACTGCTCTGATACCACTAATGTAAGGACCCCAAGACCTTAACCCATTATTTGTGTATTAAATCATGCATTCAGTGTATACAATCATATATCATGGGAAAAAGATTACATGCAATCATGTCATCACATACCATCTATAAAAATTTCTTGCATTTTCCATTCAATTTACCGGTTTTCCCCCAACCAAGTCCACGTACACAGCATGCGTCCTTATAATACACTAACATGTCCTCAATTCATTTAGCAATCCCTAAATAGTTGTATGCAACACATAAATAAAAAGAGAAAGGTCATTGCCTTCTTTATACAACTCATATACACATAATAGTGCTCACATGTGAGCATCAAATAAGCGTGTGTATATCTAATGTATAAAATACCATGCAAGATATCAGTTCTGGTACATCGATCCTGGAAGTACCTCCAATCTACAGCTCGATCTCAACTCCGGAGCTACCCTTGTACCTGTTCCACCTTCCCCAACAGAGACAGCCTCCACAGGGGTGAGCATACCAATACCACCAAACCGATAATCACAATAATACAATTCATAATTTACAAAAATGTAATGTTATGAAATATAAAAGATGCTCCCTGGATGGTATCATCCTCATCCGGGATTCCCTGTACTATCCATGTTCTCAAAACAACCAAAACCATCAAATTCCTAATAGCCAGTTAATTACATTGATTAACTAAGTCTGTGTTCCCAATTACCCGTTTGCAATATTAATAGAATCCAAATCAAATACGAATGGCTAATAGATATTCCACGTATCTAAACATTAAAGCCATAGTTCAATTACCACGCACGCTCAACAGCGGCGGCATCCTAATCGATGTTCGGTCCCGTAGCGACGACATCCTAAATATTGCTCGCTCCATAGCGGCGCCATACATTTCATAATGTCCATCGATTAATCACAATCATATTATATCATGCACCACAATCGCATTAATATATTGAAGCTATGCTCGTACGTCATACGTACCTTATAATTCCGTAGTCCTAGACCTTGACTAAGTCCCGTGATCCAATGAATTATGTGCTAACACATAAATAACTCATAATCAATTACAAGCATGCAACCACGCCCAAGCACGTTCACAATCCCCAATTATATCATCATCCATGACGATTAACCTTTTTAAAACTACGGTTAAGCATGCATAATACCAAAATTATCCATTTCAAATGATCAAAGGTTATACAATTACTCAATTGAGTATTCCATTTTATTAATAAAATTTGGCTCCAATAATTCCTTTTTAAAGGTATAGCATTCCCATTGGAATGTTGACATTGCCCCGGAAATCTAATTAAACCTCGATTCCAAAATCCCACATTTTCCAACATTTCGAAAAAAACACAACAAAAGGCAACAATCAATCGCCGTTTAGGCGCGATCGATCGCGCAACCATATTGCCCGAAAAAATAAAGCCGCGATCGATGCCTACAAATGCCGATCGATCGCCAACTTTCTCTGCCACTCACGATCGGCAACATCTCGCGATCGATCGTGAGTACTATTCATCATCGCCCAATTTCCAGAATTATGTCGCGATCGATCGGCGCCAAGCCGCGATCGATCGCGACCTGCAATATTCCGAAAAACTCGAGTTTTAATGGGGTTTTTCACCCCAAACTCAAAACCAACACCCCATACTCCTTCAACACCTCCATTACACCATTTGTAACCAATAAAAACAGTAAAAACTCAACTTTGAATTTTTACCAAAATCCCAAATTTCCAAACCAACACTATACTCCACAAAAAAGCACAATATTACTATCAAATCGAAGAAGAATGCGAGGGGAAGGAGATTACCTGCTTTTCTTCGAGAAATCCGGCTCCTAATCGAGCTTCCATCCATTTTCTTCAAAAGAAGAAATGAGGGTTTGGGGAGAGGGAGGGGAAACGGGAGAGAGGGAGGGTGATCACTTTTATTTTAAACAGTTATTTCGAGCGATTCTACCGCAAGTGCACGGCGTCAAGTTTTAGTATAATGATCTAGAAGTAAGGATTGTCGAACCCACGAAGACTAGTAGTAATTACCAATTTAACTAGCGTTCTATATTTAACCTACGAAATTGGTTGAAAGATGAACTAATTTTATCAACTCCAATATTCAACGCACCACAGAGAATTAAGATAATAAACAGTAGAGATAAATATCGAGACTTCGGTTCACTTGAGTAATCCCCCACAATTTACCTACTAGTTCTAATTAAATTAATGCATCTAAGGTGACAAGTTTTCCGATTATATCCAATATACTCTCTCGAGCTATATTAAACCTAACACTGAATTGCAGTAAGTAACTCTCGTTCACTTATTAACAATTCAATGTTGCATACGTTCTATGAAAACCCTTAGCCTTCGATTACTAGATATCTATAGCTATCACTCGTGTATTTGACGTCATCTCTCGATCTCGGTCTGAAATCCACGGTTTATGTTATTGGTTCCGTTTTACAAATCATCTCTCGATCTCAATTGCAAACTAACAACATTCAAAGAGTAGTTAATTTTCAAAAGCATTAACAGCATAACATAAACTCAAAAATAACAAAAACTCAATCAAAAACTAGAATTAAAACTGTGGGTTCATACACAAGATCCCCTTGTCTCGATAACAAACTTAGCCTAGCATATTAACGGAAAAACAACGTTTTATAATATCTAACAACCATTATAAACATTGGAATTCGAAAATAAAACTAAACAAAGTTCAGAAATACTAGTAAACACTCGATGTTGAATCGTGCGTCGATCCGTTGTTCCCGTCTCTAGCTGCGTTCCTTGAATCGTCTTGAATGAATCTTCTCTTCCAAAGGGTGGTTGCCTATCCAGAGGTGAAAAGAACCCTTCTAATGACCTAAAACCTCTTTTTATATGTCTCCTCCCGAGCCCAAAGAATCTGGTACCAAAAATAGCCCCAAAACTTAATTAAGGAAGTTTTTAATTCTGGAACTCTGCACGCGATCGATTTCTTCAAAATAGCGCGATTCGATCGCTTCAGCTTTTCTCCTCGGCGATCGGTCTCTCAAGATAGGCGATCGATCGCCTATATGTTTCTGCCCCGAGGCGATCAATCGCCTGATTTGTTGCGATCAATCGCCTATCGCTTGAAAAATTCCACGAGCTCACTGGCTTCAGGTGATCGATCTCTTCGAAATAGGCTATCGATCGCCTGAAGCTTTTATCGATTTTTTAAGTCATTTTGACATCTTTTCCCACGGGTTGCCTCGTACTGTCATAGTTCCACCTCCTAGGCCATAAAACGGGTTTTTCCAGTATTTCTTGCACTTCTGGATTCCTGGAAATACAACAAAACACAACCAAAGTATAAAATCTTCCAAGAATCACTATAAAAATCGCAAGAAATATATGCAAATATAAGTGTAAAATGACACTTATCAACTCCCCCAAACTTAGCTCTTGATCGTCCTCGAGCAAGAATAAATCAAAACAGTGAATTCTCAACAGATAAGTGACATGGATCATTTCGTGCTCGTATGTTTATCTCAGACTTTTACTCATACTACAACAAGAATCCTTCAAATTGTTGGACACAAAGTGTTTTCTCTTTAAGTCAAATAACAGTTTCAAATTCGGAACGTGTGTGTGTGCTGTGTCAATCCCAAGTATCATACAATTATCATAGATCAAAACAGTGTTAATCAATAACAATCAAGATTTTTCATCGAGAATCTCATAAACCTAGTTTTCAAGCACTTCTCCACTAATGTATCAATTCCTAGACTTGGATCAAAAGGACTTTTAAAGCTTATAATGTTAGGCCTTTTGGTGTCGGGTACAAAGAAAGATAGGATAAGCGCAAAGAAGAGAGTATAATCTTTTACAATTCAATTGTTTCGCACACATCGAGCTTCTCTTCTTTTTTCTTTTATAGCCTTGGCCACTTTGGGTCTTATATGTTTATTATTTTATTTTTTTTCTCTTTTCAAGGCTCTTTGTCTATCCTTTTCTTTTTCTCATTCACAAGCTCTTTTCACAATAAGCTCATCAACTATAAACATCTATGTGCATCTAATGAAATTCATTATACTCCCTTGGGTGAGGATAAGATTTTTTTTTTTCAAATTTTTTTTTTTTTTGGCTAAACAAGGTAGGTATAATGAGTTTATCAACAAATGTCGAATGGTGGCTAATTTCCATTCTTATTCAATCAAGCTCAAAGTTGGACACTAGGGAAAGATGTAAATAAGGTAGGCTTGAAAGGCTCAAACGTTCCAAAGATCGCCTATATCATATCCAAGTCTAGTTCATAATTATAAAACTTTCGCCTCAAAGTGCCATCATCAACATAAGTTTCTCTTATTACTCCTAAATGCTCAAGACATGTCATCAAGTTCC
>CAJQUN010002293.1:0-29293 GCA_907163345.1 Haberlea rhodopensis | reverse complement strand
TATTTATATATTAGAATATGTCATGATGATGTACATAACTAATTCTTGAGAACGTCTAAACTGGGCTTCTTCGTTTTTGCTTCCAGATTCATTGTTCTTCAAATCCAGTAGGGAATTCACATCTACCATACTCTACATCAAAAATATATGTTTTTATCAATTTGCAAAAAAACAATGTTATTCTGTAAGAGCAATATATGAATGTTGAAACACAGAAACGGTTAAAAACACAAAAGAGGCCCAAAAACAATGTCAGAATAATGGAATGATTAATTTGGGTAAATCACGTGCATCCCAATTAGCTGGCCTGCACCAAAATTTTCCAGCTTCTGTGGGGACACCACCCTTTCAATTACATACTAACTTACCATAAATTAATGAACAGCACATGTTAGCCACTATGCCATCCCCAACTTAACATGCACCACTTATTTCATGTCACCAAAAAAAAGAATAAATTTGTTTCGTAAATTTTTGTATTGATCGTATCCTGTCATATATCAATATATATACAAATACAAAAATATATATATGATGTATAACAAATCCGGTCCATAAAAAAATTTTATTCGCTTCACTATAGTAAATGTAAACATAAGAAACAGAAAAACTTACTGGGATGTTGAGTGACAATAAAGGAGGCCCCACCAAAATAGCAAGTCCCAATGCCACGTCCCTTCTTCTGATAATAGCTGTTGAATGCGTACGATGCGTGAGCCTCAAGTGTGTTGGGATCGAAACACGTGGACCCTGGCTGAATCGGATGGCAATCAGCCCCCCACTTCCCCACACGCGTAATCTAGACCCGCCTGCAGCCTATTTTTCCCCACATCAACCTTAGCTACACACCACGTCTCTCCACTCGCCGTCGATACTCTCTGCTCGCCGCCTCCCCCCGGAGAACTGATCTCTTTGTGGCTCCTTACACCTTCTACCGTGAACGGAATCTCGTAAACCTGCTCTCGTCGGGATAGAACAGGCCCGAAGTTATTCTCCGACTTGGGTCCCTGCTTCTTGTTCTCGTTGAAGAGGGCGAATAGGTAAACGGTCAGATCTTCTTTCGGTCGAACTGGGGACCCGCCGCCGGTGAGAACTCGGCGGACTAGGTTTCCGTTATACGCGGCAGCGTTTTCTATGCTAGCGCCGTGCTCGTTCGAGTCACCTTTGGATGGCCACCCGGTTTCGCTGACAATAATCCCGACGTCGTTGTATTTAAGCGCCGACATGGCAGCGTAGACAGCGTCGATCTGAGCGTCGAAGAGAGAGAAATAGTGCAGGCCGTTCCCAGCGTCCACAACCCCGGGATTCTCCCGGGAGAGGGCGTAATCCAAGGGGATGACGTCTGCATGGACTCGTAGGCGAAGAACGGATACACATTCACCATTAGTTTGGATCCGGTTTTTTCTCAAAAACTCCAACATGGGTTTGAACACCGGTTCAATCAAATCCGGCCGAAACGTACCGGATGAGGAGGGGTACGAGTTCTGCAGCGCGCTGAGTGCAATGGGAGACGACAGCTTGATGTCTTCATGGAGGTTGTGCTTCACCAGTGCTTCGTGAATGTTATACATTGCGGGTATTAGGTAGCGAGTGGTGTTGTGAATGTCGACGAAGACCTCATTCCCGACGGCGATGGCTTCGATGACGGTGGAGGGATGGTAGGCGACGACATTGCGAAGAACCCACGAATAGGCGAAGGATTGGCGGCGGCCGGCGGAGGAGAGGAGCTCATTGGGGAGATTGACGGTGACTTTGATACCCGACCCGGACAATGCCTTGAGAACTGCCGGGTCTGTGTCGTACACTTTGACCCGACCCAAACCTTGAGATTTCAGGAGCTGCACTACCTTTGCTGCCGATGGGAGGTTGTTTGCTATCCGACCATAGTTCACACCGATGGAACCTCCACCTTCTGCATATTTAAAACTCAACAATTCACAATAATGAAGGAGAAATCGTCGGGGGCAAAACCCAGAAATAGGTACGCACCCCAATGTAAATGCGGCTTACAGAATCAGAAGGGATGAAATTAATTTGTTCACAGAATATGCGTGTTGGAAGAAGAAGAAGACTTAAAGAGAATAATGCAGACAAATCGAAGTTTATTATTGAGCCATTTACATGAAAATGGATCCGTAAAACGCAAAAAATCTTAAAAGTCGAAATGCAGCCCAATTCACAAACATAATGCACATACCCATCTGCTGGCAGCATAATATATGAAGAAAATTTTTTTTAAAACGGATACCTGTAAGTGAGAAAGGAGAAGATATTAGTAAGAGGAGAGAAATGGTGAGAGCTTCCATGAACAGCATCTCAAGAAGTGAAAGCTCAAATTAATGGAGTCCTTGAAGCTTCACTTGCTGGTTATTTTTCGTTTTTTGTTCTTTTTTAAGCTCCACTTCTTGTTTGGGAAATGGAGTCAGCGTACGAGAAATAGTTCGTCTGTAAGTTTATATTATTATTATATTCTTGTGCTATTAATAAGTAATAATAACAATACATTAAATTATGGGTATAAATTCTTGGAAAGGTAAAATGGGAAAATTAAATATGGAATTAGAGATGGTTTACGATTATATTTTTCTTTTTATTTTACAATGTTATCTAAGCATTGAATGAAAACATCGCGAAATAAATTGTACATATATTATTTATTAAATCGACATGTTCAATATTTAATTTGAACAAACAATACTACATAAATTGTGTTTGCAATTCCTTATTCAAAGCTCTTTTATGTTTTTTTTTTCTTAAAGTTATAAAAATTTATTTTGAAACAAAAATTTTGAGATTAAAATAAAAAACAACTTAATAACTTCAAATTATTATAAATTTGTCATCATATAAGTAAAAAATAGTTAAAAGAATCATATTACATGTTTCTATGCTTCTGTTTTTAACTACTTATTTTTAGATAAGCAATAATGAAATAAAACACTTAAAATCAATTTTTTTTATCTGCAAAGCAGATAAATATTTTGAAAAGTAATCGAAAATACCCACATATTGTAGAAGACAAGTTTTTATTTAAAAGGTTTGAAGAATTTAAAATACCCACATATTGTACAATTTATATGTGTGTGTATAAGTGGGTTTTTTAACGCATACAAATATAAAAATACGTTTAGCCTTCTTCTGTGAGAAAATAATTTAAAATAAATTACGTTATGCTTTTGCTTGCACTACCTAAGGCATTAGGCCCGCCATGTAATTGGGACCCATGTTTTTTACATAGAGATTCTTTCTTATATGGGAAAAACTATATTCTATCGTCATATAATAATTAATTTTATTTAAATAATAATAAGACATGAAGATGGGATAGATGTGAATTCATTGGAATCTATTTTTTTTATGGGGATTATCAAATTTTTGTAACTTTAAAGACTCGAACTTGAGTCACTTCTCAAATGGGGAAGAGAAGACAACCATTATACTAGTAACGTGGTGTCTATTTCTTTGGTAAATCAGTGTCAAATTGGGTTGGTATGCATGTTAACAAATGGCACATGTATGTGGTTAAAAATGTAACCAAATAAGGACATTGTACGCATAAAATTGTGAAGCTTAGTCTTTGGAGTCGACGATTTAGGGTGCAATTGCTATAAAATAGAAAATTACATGCTAAATGGGGAGATGTCAATGGCAAATTGGTCTTGGCTATCCAATGAGGTAGTGTTTCATAATATACTCATCCAATGAATGAAAATATCACATGTAACACTATCATATTGGGTAGCTAAAAATAAACCGTCAATGATAATGATTGCAACCTAAGTGTTAACATAGGCTACACTGAGTTGAGTAGTTGATATCTCGTTACCCATGTACATTATACTATAGAGATATCAACCATTGAATGTTAATGTTCTCGTCTAATGTTTTAAAACCCAAAATGAAAGATTATATAAGACGATTTTTTTTTATTACTCAAGGCAGTAACGCTTCCCGAGATCTGGCCGTTGTGTGGGAAGAATTAAGACTCTCGTAACAATTATTAAATTCTTAAGTTGACAGTCCCCAATACTAAAAAACTTTCCTCGTGCAGCCCTAACATTTAAGAGGTTATTTCATTATTTGATGTATATGCAATGGCGGAAAACATACAACGTATTGAAATCGAAGAACCCAATGAAGACAAGTTGGCAGAGTCATCCCGTAAATGGGGTTTTTTAATATGATTAAAATTTTTTTGACAAAATTACCTTAAATATGACGGATTTATGAACTGACTTTAATTGACGTCTTCAATAACATGTTAAACTTTAAAAGTTGAATACATCAACTTGGTTGTATCTTTCAACATTTTTTATTTTGAAAATAAACAAACTTAAAATAAAAAATAATATACTAAAAATCATGCATCAGCTTATCAGATAAATTGCATCCATATTTTTCATAATTTGCTTAAACTATTTTCTATTACGAAATTCGAAAAAGATAAATATGCAAGAGTTTGAGTAATGTCTCGTGATAGGGATACTGATTTCATACGTTGGTTTGAAGTGGAGCAATGTGTTGTGTTTCACATCATCAATGTTAAAAGGAAGATGGCGAACTACTTATATAGTTATATAAATTTTTATGTTGAAAACATTTAAAATTGTTCCGCGACGACCGTTCCGGGACATAATCATTGTTCCAAGGCGCAAAATCGATGTTCCGTACCGCGTCGTTCCGCAACGGCCATGAAACATATCTGTTTTAGCATGAAACTTTACCATGTTAGTTATTGTTACCGTTCCGACCGTTCCGTGATCATTTTTTCGAACCATGGTTGCTATACAAAATACTTTAAACTCAATTAATTCCACACAAGCATATGCCTTGAAACGGTGATTTTGCGATCACGGAACAATTTTAAATTTTTCATCATATAAATTACCCGTCACGTTCCTCTTAACAATGGATGATGTGAAACACAGTCCATGGTTCCACTTCAAACCAATGAACGGAATCAATATCCTCTTCACAAGTCATTACTCCAATTCTTGCATAGTTATCTTTTTACAAAAATTTATAATAAAAAATTGTTTAAGAAAAAATTGAAAAATATGAACGCGATTTTTGCAATTTATCAGCATAATTTTAGTATATTTTTTATTTAAGTTTATTTGTTCTTTATTTAAAAAAATAAAGAAAATAAAAAGAAATAAAGGTTGAAAGATACAAACAAGTTGGCGTGTTCAACTTTTAAAGGTAAATATGTAAATTTAGTTGGCGTCTTCATTTGAAAGGTGTCTTTGGTCAATTTGTAAAGGCATCCTATTTAAGGTTAATTTGTCATTTTTTTTAAAATCAGGTTATTATATTAAAAAACCCGTATTAATCGACAAAATTTCACTGTGTGAATAAATCCGTCAACAAAGACGGAAAAGGCCTGAAGAAAGCAAAAACAGAGTTAATGGTGTCAAGCTTCTCTTGACCTCGAAAACTGCAGTGTACTATGGGAATTTGAAGGAAAATTGGAGCTATGACCTTTTATTGAGAACACCCTTCGGCCAGATTCTGCACCTTCCTCAGCCAAATTGGAACCTGTTAAAAGTATGAAATATTTCAGTAAATACATGGGCGGACAAACCCTAAGTCGATCATGTTGGGAGCTTAAATTCCATGATTCAGAAATCTGCCACCACCCCTGAATCATGTCGTGATTTATCAACTGGGTTAAAAGCAAGATTCATCAATCAATTATATGGGAGAAAGGAAGACGAGAAACGAAAACGCTTTCCATGACTTATTAACAATCTATAACATCATTTTAAGGTGTCTGTCTTACACAGTAACTAGCGGTCCAGAATCCTAAAACAACCGAACTTTTGATATATCTATCTAGCATCTACTACAACCGCAGCATCCCTGCAAAAATGTAAAATCCCGTCTGATGGCAAAGGGTGAGATATTGTGGCAATGCTCAAGCATGTCTAGCATTGCCTTGCAACTGCAAACGATCTCAAATTATGTTCGTCCTGATAATAGTTCAAAAATGGAAAGTTGTTGCGGAGGAAAGTCCATTATGTAGTGATTTATTATTGAGACATAATGTTGCTACAAGTGACCTGCATGCTTTAACTGAAACTTTGTTGTCTAAACTCTAGATGCCCCTAGAAAAATAGAGTGAAAAAGGTAAGTAAGCATCTAACAGAAACATTGTATGATTGAGACATAATCACTAGAATACCAGTCCAGGAATGCTTTGTTGAACTCCTAAAAACTATCATGGCCGGATGCAAACTGTCCCTATGGTGCAACCCAAACAGATGCCATCAGATTACATCACATGTAAAAAGAGCCAAAGTACCGCAGACTAAACTTAGTGGCATCAAGCTTTTTAAGATGAAATAAATAAAAAATACAGCCCCTGCATAGTCTGTTGGCCAACATAGTACGCATCTAGTGGTGGCTCCATCAGATTTAACTAATCAATAGAGAAGGTCAATTATAACACATCATGCTTCTTTTTACATTTTCATTCAAACAATCATCACATTTAGAAACCAGCATTTTTTTACTGCTAAATTGTTTTTACAGAATTACGGTCAGGGACCTCACAAAGGCTTGCAAGTCCATGCACATGTTGTTGGGATCCATAGAATCCATTTAGGGTAATGCCATCTGAACTTAAATTTTCCTGGAGAGAAAAAAATCATCAGTAAAGCATAGTCCCTTAAATTCCTCTCCCACGCTTATAAAGACCTCCAACTGATTTCAACCTTTTGATAAACATCGTGCAAGCTGTAAGAAAGGCATGGAAAAATTATTATTAAGCTACACTATGGCTCACCACTTGTTGCAAATTGTCTTGGGCCTCAACAACAGCTGCCGTGTCTGACTGTAACTGAAACATAGATACACAGTAAATTTATTTATAAAAAGAAGATGATTGCAAACCAACAAACACATTGACAGCACATAAAGGCTACTAACTTTTCTTTTTTTGTTCGTGGACTTCTTATTTGTTTTAGTAGAATGGACAAATTGATTCTCCACGACTAAGAGCAACAGAACTATTATTAAATTCCACGGCATGTCTGTTATTAATATTCACACAGTCCTTCAAGGCTTCAGTTAAAGTACGACAAGCAACATTGTTAGTATCCTCACATAAAGAACCTTCTTCACCTAATTAATTGCACGTTTGTATAGATCGTTGTATCTCTGCACCCTATTTTGGATTTTCTCTGTTCCCTCTAGCGCTGCTTGCCTGCTTTTCGCTTCTTTTGTCCACCTTTTCAGGATGTATCTCGACGGGATACTAGTAAGACCGACCGCATATTTGGAGGACAACCATTGAATGTCTACAAAGAAAACCTTGTTTTCAAACATCATACATGAACAAGAAACCTCTGAATTTACCTCATTCCATGTCACCATAAAATGCTCAACTTTTTCGCGGTCATCAACTCAAAAGTACTAATGCCTCCATTTTCTTTTTCCTTCTTAGGATGGCAACCTACCACACCTAGAACTTCAACCTGAAATTTTCTAAATATTGCATGTGTATAAATTGTTGACATCTGTTTTTTTCCCAAGGAGAAGGTGATTTGAGTGCTGGCTGTTTGTGCCATGTATCAAAGTCTGCCATGTCTTCCTCTTCATGCCTACTTTGAAGCATTGGCCCATATTGTCTCACAAACTCTTTCAGATTGATCTTTTTGTGAATGTATCTATCAAAGAAAGAGTTACACTTTCTGATCGTTGAGATGTCGATAACCCGCCAAAAAACATTCCCTCAAAAAAGCGGGAATCCACATCTTACGGTCCGCATACAGTGAAAGAATCGCTTCATTGTTATGTCGTTCAAATCTGCCGATCATCTTCCACCGCCTCGTGTCAAATTCATCTGCCAACGACTTGAATATACATTTATTGAAATTTTTCATCAAATTATTGTAATATTTGAGTGCATGAGCAACAGTTTCAGTCATCCTTTCTAATATATTCCAAAGTGCAAAGCAGTGGGTGTATATGGGAAAACTTCTTCAATAGCTGATCTCAATCGGTTATCTTGATCAGTGATTACCACTTTAGGAGCTTGCCCACCCATTGCTTTAACCCATGACTTCAATAACCAGACAAACGTTGGTTTGGTTTCATCGGCCAACAGTTCACTACCAAGAAGCATTGGCTAAAAATGATGGTTCACTCCAATGAACAGAGCAATGGGCATTTTCTCGTTGATTTTAATGTAACTGGTATCAAAGCAGACATCATTGAAGTAAATATAATCTTTCCGGCTTTTGCCATCAACCCAAAATAAGTTCCTCAGATGCACCACCCGCAGCATCAACTCAGCATAAGCAGGTCACACCAACAGCTTCCACAGTGTCCACAAAATCCACCATTTTCAAAACAGGTATTTCCAAGGCCTGCTAAATTACTGCACGACTCATTGTTCTACTGTAAATTACTCAACCCTGTAGATGGGTAAAGAAAAAAACATGAAATAGTGAATAAAATCTAAACATCACAAACTGAACTTGAATGAAGCTATGTCTTTCTGTATTGACTCATGACTATAAAATTAAAAAATAAAATGTAACACCAGCAACTATTATTTTTTCTCCACTTCAACTTAACGCCACATGATTGTCGATCAAATCGATATACTCGAAAAAATTTGCTTTTCACAGTTTCCTTTTCGTCATTCATTCAAACGCTTTAAACAGCTAATTGGGACCTCGGTAGCCTTAGAGGCAATATCTTGTTGCAAAACCAAAAAAAGAAAAGTAAGATAAGCAAATCTCTGCCATAAAGCAGCAGTTAAACAGAAGAAACAACTAGGCAAGTCAACTTAAGGAAAAGTTAGACTATTTGAGTATTTAGTTCAGCCCCAACACTAAAAATGCAATAAAATTTTAGTAATGCACTAAAGAAAACATCACACTAAAACTTGAAGCCGACTTCTGGAATAAAACAACCTTAAACAACATATTGTAATTCTTGACCAACGCGAAACACCTTCAGAAATCAGTGAACCACCGTCCTGAAATCTATCTTTACCCAGAACAACTGAGTTTCAGACAACTAACTTTTACATCGTCGCGCATGTAACATATTTTCACTTCCTTTCCAACATATTCATTGATACAAAGATTAGTTTTTCAACTACCAAGAGCCAAAACATAGCCAACAGCTTTCAGCACCAAGTTCAAAAGGAACCTTTTTTCGTTTTTTCCCCATCAAACTTGGATATAAATTTTGAACAACTAAGAATTAAAATCACAGCTACCAAAATTTAAAAATTAATATTAAAAATTGGATCCCAAACGTCCGGTGATACACCAACGCTAACGTAGAGACCACAACTCCAAAACATCGGAAAACGGAAGAATTCGGTGCAGAAAGACTAATATCGTCGATTTGGCTCTTTATATCAACGGGTTACCCTGTTTTTATCTCGCGCGTGACTCATTTTATGTTTGAGGTATATAAATAACAAAAACTCTTCAACCTACTATAAAAATGTGTATTTTATATAACGATTTTTTGCACGTGGTGCGTGCACATATAATTTTATATAAATTTTTTTAAAAAAATTATATGATATAAAATTACAATATAAATATGTAATTATAAATATTATGTGATATGTTAATATTGTAATTGACAATATTATTAAGGATATTACAGACATTTTAAGAATATAGTATATTAGGATAAATTGAAATTATTAAAAGTCTCAGGGATATTTCAGTTATTTTACATATTGGCAAATTATTTGTGATTAATAAAAGTTGAGTATTTTGATAATTACATAGTAGTACCAAAATGCCAAGTAGTTTATCTAGCATGCTCCATCTTTGTAATATAGCATTTAAATTTATATGAATATATCCATCAAGTGTGTTAAATTAATATATAAGAAAATTATAGATGTTTCCCTTGTATAAAATATTTATTACAACTTTTGACATATAGTTTGAATAATGAATGAACTTACTATAGAATAGTTGTCTTATAATATCATTAACTATAATTTGTAATATATATAAGAAAAATTACAACTGTTTCAACTATAATTTAACATAAAAATATATAGCATGAAATATAGACGTATTATTTGAACAAAATGTGTGGAATTTGTTAGTGTTCAAAATAGAGAGTATATATAGGTAATTCACACTAATATATATTGATATTTGGGTGCAAGATCGATTGTTTGTCATTGTTCAAAAATAGAGGGTATCTATAGGTAATTCACACTAATATATATTGATATTTGGGTGCAAGATCGATTGGTTGTGAGTTGTTCGATTTGAGTTCAAATTCATACAATATTGATTTTAAAGAAAAAATTTGAGAAATATAAGCTTTTGCATAATAGCTTTATTATATAAAAGTATTTAAACAATAAACAATATTGATATCGTAGGAAAATGCGTCACATCGGATAAAATCTTGTCCGTGTCGAACAAAAATTGTCCGAGCAGATGAGGTGTGCTCTACCCACTGGGTCATACATAGGCGGAAGACCCGATCGTAACTGCCAGTCAATACAGGCTGATGAACGTGCATTTAGGGTGCTGATTTCTCGGACACGTTTTAAGCCGATTGTGTCATGATTATGGACAGATCGTGCTCGGAATTTGGCACACCACAACTGCCGATGGCATCACTATGAATACAAGTATCATATGGCATAAAAGGACAACTCAATTACTCTTAAAACATACAAAAATATTATATCAGCTCTTTATATCACTTTTACGCATATTATGAAGAACTTTCATGCTTCTGCTTGTTTAATTCTTATACCACTTGTTATACCGAGTATGAACATGATCGTCAGAGTGGCCACGTCAAGGATCTCCTCGGTGCCCATCTAATCTTTTTGGTTTTCAGGCTCAATTTGTTCGGCCTACTATATTCACACATACTAAGCACAACCGACTCGATACTTGCTCTTCGAAGTCACATTGTTCGTGGTTTTTTGGAACCATACTTGCTCAAATCAGGAATCATCAAGCAACATCAAATATAAAAAAGTATATAGAGAAAACTTGGGGACTTGATGAAATTAAAGACAACTTTGTTTATATATTAGTTTTTTTTATAAAAAAATACTGTATGTATTATGATAAGTCGTCACATTTTTTATATCAAGGATGTGAATTTTGTAAATAAATTTTTGGGCTATTGCCCAGACTCAAAGCAGAATCAATCTTAAGGGGATCTGAGATTTTATCAGCCAGCTAAGACCAAAATCTCATAAATCATGATATTTTTTTATTGTATTATTAATTGATTATTTGAAAAATTGTATGAAATTAAATTTTAAATCATATTTCAAATTGGAAATAGGGGAAATTACATGGAAGTCCACTTTGGTGACACAAAATCTACTTAAGTCTTGAGAAAAAATCTTAGTGCATAAAAAGCCAAATTGGAAACAATTTTGTTGAAATAAGTCCACTTTTCAAATTTTCAAATCAATTGGGTGTTTTATGATGACTCTTTTACCCCTCAATAGTTTGATATATTGCATTCTATCATTTAGGCTTTTGTTTAAATTACAAAGAAGTCCATATATAATATTTAATTATCTTTTATATCCTTATATTTATAAAAAGCAACATTTAACATCGTCTTTTTACAAGTCCCCGTTTTTTGCGATCATTGGCACAAAATGGTATCAGAGCCTAGGTTTATTCTTGAAATACTATGATAATATCTTGAATATTAATTTGTAACCTATACGGAGGAGACGATTCAAGAAAAATATGGACCCGAACGTTTGTTCGAAGTGTCATTCTTACAGGTGGTATTTCCATAAATTGGAAAAACTAAATCAAAAATATATGGCAGAAGCTCAACGCTTCAACCATAAGTGGAAACAATTATGAGAAACATGTTTATGCACACCAGTCATAAATCATTACAAGAAATTGGAAAGGATGGCTAAGAGGCTTTATCAAGTAAACCTCAAACTTCAGTTCCAATTAGCCGAACTTCAAGAGGACGATCATCCTGAACACGGGGACGTTGTACCAGACCCCAATGATCCAACAGGGTCCGGACCGGATGATTAAGATGGGTGAGCCAACCTTTCGAGAAATCGAGCCAGATTCTTCTAAGATATCCCAAGATCTTAGAGAAATCCAGAAGATAGTGCAGCACTATGGTTACCTTCAATACCATGTCCCTGCCCAGATCCATCAGATTCAGAGTCAGGTGGAGATTATGATTAAACATCAGAAGGAGATTCTTGAAAACCTTCAAGATGTTCAATCCCGAGTGAAGGAATTGGAGTCAAGGCCAAGTCCGACAAAAAGAAGGAACGGAGGATGGTTACCACCGTCCTACGGAACAGAACCCCTTTTACATCAAAAAGGGAAAGCAGAGGAGGTCTGAAGGCCTTTGACAGAGACTGAAAAAATGATTGCAGTCCTACGAGGAGAGCCATTACATCCCAAGTGATGGAAAGAATCAACCTTGAAGATCTACATGATCTTGCAGATTCATTTGCGGGATTAAATCTTGTAGAGTTCAAGACAGGAGAGCTTGTACAAAGACCTCCACCACAAGAGAGCTTCGGGTCACACAATCCACCCGAAGGAGATCAAAGTATGCCGCATAGGGACGATTTCACCTCAGCAACTTTGGATCCCTCTGTTGGAACAAGGAACCATTCCCGAAGGCCAGATATTCATCAGACGCCCTACAGGAAATCGCAGCTAGATCCAATCCATCCATATGGACTTATGCTCAACATGGATATTTTGGATTTCAAAAACAGAGAAGTTCTTATTGATGAATGGGCTTCAGCAATGAGGATAGCAGCATGAACACTTGACTTAAGCAAAGAATGATTTATTTTACTTCTAAAAATGAGTCTGGAAGGATCAGTCAAGATTGTCTGGGATATGGGAGACCCAGGAACCAATGAAGAAATTTTAGCCGGAGAGTCCCTGAAAGAAATCGTGGACAAGATGACAAAATTCTTCAAAATCGGTTTCATTGGAGTAAGCTACTTCGAAGGAATGGAGGAAGAGAAGGCTAAGAAATACAGACAAGCTCTAATTAGCCTGGAACTACACGACATCTGCTATGTAGATGAATATATCAAACTCTTTACAGAGTATCGATGGAAGTCAAAGATAGCGGAAAAAGATGCAGCAGAGCTGTTCTTTGCCAAAATTCCGAGCCCATGGAGAGAAATGCTTATCCAGGAGTATACACCGCATCCAATCGAGACGGTGTCCAGAAGAATGTCATTTCTTAAAGTGAAGCTGGCGGAGTGGTGCTACCAAGCAAAGCTCCAAAAGAATTTCAAGAAGCTCAGAGGAATCAACAAAATGGCTTCTCTTTGTTGTACGGGAAATGATATCCCTACGATCATTGGGAACTACCCACAAAGGCGAAAAATGAAGAAGCACAGAAGTCATCCATATGCCCGAGGAGGTGGTCAAAAATAAGTAGGTCTTCATGGAGGCCTAGAAAGTTCTGGTCAAAGCAGAAAACCCGAAGCTACACATCGGGGCAAAGATCAGGACCAACAAGGAGTAGAATCTCGTGAACAGGTTCTAATCAAGCTAGTTCTAGCAGAGACCAACGAAGAGGACTTTCAGACGCACACCTACCCGTGCAAATGATCGTAGCAGGAAGCATCAGATTATCCATAGGGTAACAACAGGTGAATTTGGATCCCGATGGAATTCACGGGAAACCAAATTGAGATGCAGTTAATCCCCTACAGAGAAATCCAAGAGATTTAAGAACAATGTTAAAAGAGCGGTTGCTAATACGCTCTCATGGATTCATATCGGAGCCATAAGAGTTATCATCAAAGCAACATTCAAGGAAGAAATTGATTCCCCCCTCAACCTGGCGATCTTTGACAAGAGAATCCCAAATCTCAAAGATTCTTGTTTGGGAGCAGTGGCAAGAAATCTGTATGTAGGAAAGATGGCCTTCAACATCTATCCGAGAATTGCATACAATTTAGGAGATCGAGACTTCAACAAAGTTCTCACTCTTCATCAAGATTTTAAAAGAGAAGATTTGATGAAAGAAGGGAACATGCCTTACTCGATCACCTACAAGGTGTCATACGCACTCTCGAATACTCATCATTCCGAGGTATTCTTGAGAAAGGAATTCATCGAAGTCCCCATAATCTTCGAAGACTTAGCCAAAGCAGTATTACCGGACATCATTGATACTCCGACAATAGGAGAAATCGACATAAGGATACAAGATCAACCTGTTCTGAACAGAAGCAGGAGCCTCATGATCGAGCCAAGAAGGATGTCTTTCCAACATGATAGGTAAATCATCAACTATCCAGGGGAAAAAACAGAAGGCAGCCTCAAGCAGAATTCAGAAAGTTCATGATATATTCCAAACAATATGAAAACTGAAATGCCCAGAAGGCTGGAGAGAAGTGCAGATAATTTTTGACATCACCGAGAAGAACAATATCTTCCCATGCGATGTCCTATATTATTTGCAACAACCTACAGTTGGCAAATTTCAAGGAAACCTTCAAATTGGTGAAATTGATCTCACAATTGAAGGAATTAAAATATCCATCGAAGTTTTTACAATACAGCCGGACGAATCCCGAACAGCTTATTCTAGGGATTGAATTTCTCGAGGAACATAAACCTTGGGAAAGATTGCAATATGGAATGGAATTCACGGTCGACGGAAAGAGATACCGAATTCGATGACCACCAGTCCATTCTCAATATACATCTCCGTTGGGATGTTATATGAGAAATACCGGGCAGAATATTTTGCAGCCTACATTGACTCAGGAGCTGGAATATGCACTGCTAGACGAGAAATCTTCCCCAAAGACGTTGGTGAGAAATTACCAACCATTGCCGGAAGAGACTTTTCCAAACAGATCCTTCTTAATGAAGGAGTCCGAGGAGCGGAAATCATTATCGGAGGAGTAGACGGTACCCCATGGTACAAAGTCAAAACTCCACCTATATATTTCCATGATACAGGTGCGGATATGCTGTTAGGAAACAATTTCCTACAGACGTTCAAGACATTCACTCAAGAGAATGAAACGTGACGACATATTTTCACAACTCTGTGTGATCATAAGATTATGGTACATCGATTATGGGAGGCGTTTCACAGAAAATTCCCTATTCGTTTTCGCAACAAGCGTGGTGATGAAGGAAAACTTCGACACCCAAAGATGAAAGATCAGGGGAAATTTGGAGAGGCAATTCTTCAGTTCCGACAACAAGGTCCTAGTGAAAGGGATTCGCAAACTTTTGACTGGGTTAATATCACGTCTTTCAGAGAGCAGGATGAGGAAGGAGTAACTCCAGAAACCCTGTTGCTACTGAAAAATACTTTACGAGAAGAAGGTCCACAACCTGAATCTACCCTCGAAGAGCGAATCACTCTAGAGGATGTAAAAATGAAGATTCGTAGGAACTACAACGAGGATCCACTGGCATGGTGGAACAAAAATGAGCTCAGAGCTACTTTGAAGGTGAAGACTGGAAAAGAGAATGAGTTTGTTAGGTACAGGCCGATCCCCATGAACCATGAGTATCGGAAGGAAATACAGATCATACTTAAGGAGCATCTTGACCTTAAGTTAATCTCAGCAGGTATTTCTCCATACAGCGGCCCAAGATTTCTGGTAAGGAATCATGGAGAAATTAAACGAGGAAAGCCGAGATTGGTGATCAACTATAAAGGGATCAACGAAATCTTGGAGTTCGATGGATATTTTATCCCAAACAGAGAACATTTGATAAATAGCATCAAGAATGCCAAAGTGTTTTCTAAATTCGATTGCAAGTCTGGGTTCTACCAGATTAAAATGGAGGAAGCAAGCAGAAAGTTCACAGCATTCTCCACACCACAAGGACATTATATCTGGAATGTCATGCCAATGGGATTAGCAAATGCTCGCCAGATATATCACAGGAAGATGGATAATCTTTTCAAGGATTACTTCAGCTTCATGTTCGTGTACATCGACGACATCCTCATAGCGTCAAAAAACATGAAAGAACATCTTAAACATCTGAAAATCTTTTCAGACGTTTGTTACAAGGAAGGATTGATGCTTTCCGAAAAGAAAGCAATAATTGCTACAAGACAGATCGAGTTCCTTGGAATCAAGATCGACGAATCCGAAATCATCCTGCAAAATCATATTGTTGAAAATGTACAAGGATATCCGGATGACCTCAAGGATTTAAAACAACTTCAGAGTTTTTAGGAGTTGTTAATTTTGCCGGGATGTTTATCAACAATCTAGCAAACCACAGGAAGGTGTTCAGTCCACTACTCAAAAAAGATGTTAAGTTTGAGTGGAATGAAGATCACAGACAAGCTGTCAAACAGCTGAAGGAGGTTTGCAGGCAACTGCCAAAGCTTGCAATACCAAACGACGAGGATGAACTGGTATTATAAACAGATGCCAGTGATCATTGGTGGGCTGCAGTTCTCATGAAAATTACACCAGAAGTGCCATGCAGATATTGCAGTGGGCTATTTGATAACAGCGAAGTAATCAGATGGCACATCAACGAGAATGAGTTCTTTGCTGTTCGAAAGGCTTTTAAGAAATGAACACTTTTCCTACTTGCAAAGAAATTTATCTTGAAAATAGATAATACGAGTGTCAAAGCCTTTTTAAAAAATAAAATTGAATCAAAACCAGAAAAGGCTAGACTTTTAAGATGACAAGCTGAATGCCAATATTATGATTATGATATTGTCATTGTAAAATCCGATAAAAATATTCTTGCAGATTTTTTGACGAGAGATGGAAGCGAGTGAAGCTAATTCCATCATCATGAGATCAAAGCACCTCCGAGAAAATATGTAGGAGCTAGACAAGAAGATCAACGGCCTAGTGATTAATTCTCAGGTTGCGGGTCAAGTACAGGAACTGGATCTCACGAAGGTCCAACAGGCTATGAAGGCTACCATGCAGGCTCACACCTGTTTATGGGACAGTCTTTATATTCCCCTCCGACGGGATGCTTCAGCAGTGAAGCTAAAGTCGTGTTTCAGAGAGCCGGGCTCATCAACCGGTGTGGAGGATTCAAGTACCCGCCTCTACAGGTCCTAGTATTGATCCTTTCGGGGAAGATACAGAAGGAAAAATTGATTCCAAGGTATCTGAGATATCTGAAGAATCAAGTCAACCCAGCACCTCATGGGTTAAAGAGGGAGAGATTAATCTTAGGCCATCGGCGGGCAAATCTAAGATTAATACTAAATAGAATATTGTTTCCCCAACTTTCCCTTTAGAGGAATATCAAAGACCATGGGAGAAATTTTGTACAAGAGTGGGTATAATTCCTGGAAAAATTACAGCAGATTGGTCAGGAAAATACCCAAGAATGTGGATGCATCCTGGTGTCAAACCAGAAAGTGTTCGTGAGTTGTTTGATTTTGGCTGCCTAGCCTCAGTCTTTACCACAGCACCAAGTTTTTCGGAAATCACAAAATTACCGGACTGGATCTATGAAGGAGTGTATGACTTATGGCAAAATAATCATACACTAGGACGAGGAGATGTTTTGGAGCTGAAATTCATAACTGCAGCCCCATAAATTACAGGAAAAAGGCCTTCACCCTAGCTTTCATTTTGTAAAGTTGCAGAGGCCTAACTGGAAGGCGATGGATCAAATAAAACCACCGCCTGAAGGAACAACACTAGTTTCCCCGCTCACCGAAGATGACAATACAACCAGAAGAGCTTGGGGATTATGGGCCTGTCTCACGGAGATGGACAAAGTCAAGTATCCGTTCAAAATATTCCAGAAAACAGCGAACGGATCATTCATGGTTAATTCCATGACAAGCCATACTACAAAATTTGCCGATGACATCTTTGAAAAGAAGAGGCAAATATTATGGGAAAACAAGATTCCGGCAACCAAAGAAACTAGCCGGATGTTCTGTAACATGGCTCATGTGGGAAGATGGCTGGACTACATCTGCCCGAGCTGCACAGAGCAGAAAGAGCCACTGTTCGGGAAAGGGTTCCCAGTCAAACGGGACCAAAAAAAAGATGACAAAGCAGGACCGGGCAAACGTGGAAGATTCCCACGCGGACTGCAAAAGCCAAATTTTTAGGGACCATAGGGAGACAAGAACCATGTGACTCTGACGAGTACAACTACCATTTGAAAAAGAAAACAAATGGTAGGACTACTCTTCGGCCTAAAGTCGAAGGGACTGCAAGATACCAAACAAGAGAGAAGACGCATGCAATGACGTCTGATCATAAACAAGATTTGAAGTCCGGATTTCACATCCACCTCCAGACTTCTATAAATACCAAGGCATTCAGGAAGCTAAGGACATCGAAAATTCTCCATAGTTTTCTGAAATAAATATTGTAGTCTCCAAGCTTTGTAATCTTCAGCTTTCTTAGCTTGGTAATATTTAAGTGTCTGTAATATTGATCTGTCTGTTTAAAGTTTATGTGTTCTTGAGTCAAGCCTCATCTATATGAGAGGCTAAACAAGTCCGTCTCCTCCCAAAAGGAGACGTTTTAATGTAATAGATGTTATAAGTATTCCAGAATAAAAATAAGACTTTTGCCCAGCTATCTCCCAGATTTCTTTAAATCTTTTTTATATCTTGATTATACCTTACGCCCTAAGGTAGGAAACGAATTAGGGCTGTGCTGTGCGGTTTCTGAAGGAGTCGGATAACTGACAGACTAGCCTCGCCCGTGAGCTGAGGTTGGATGGTGAGGAGCCATTCGTAAAACAGCCTGGAGGCAGTAAGTTTTCGACTGGTGGAAGTTGCGACCCACCTCACCCGGTGCCATTATGGTCAAAATGGTATATTTCAGTTTGCTAAAATTTTATTGTAATACGGAAGCATGTTGGGCCTTTTATTTATTTTTAACATGATCTTCAAATCGGGTTGAATTATAATTAGACGAACGTTATATAAACCGTGAGTCATTTGCAAAAGTATGCTCTTGGGATTCATCTCGAGATGACAGAAACTGAAGGATCTCATGTTCATATAATGTTTCTGTTTGGTAAATATTAGGATGAAAAGATGATGAATAGTATATTGTGTCATATTCTGTTCTTTAAACATTTTCTAGGGGCTAAGAATGCAAATTTATTAAAGATTGGTTGGTCCGCGTGGACCGCTTGGACCACATGGACCACATGGGGTTATTATGGTCATTTCAACCTAGAATGGACTTATGTCACCTAATATTTTTTCGCTGGACTAGGATAGATTATGTTTCACGAAAGTGTACCGGCCCGTAATTTTCACTTTGAAATAAACTGATCCAATCACTTAAATTTCACACTGTACAGTTAGATCAATGGATAAATAATAACAATGCCACGCGTAATTAGGGATAGATTAATACTAATTTATATAGATTACTTTAAATAATAAGATTATATTGTTAACTTATATTGTGGTTAGATATGATAAAGAATAGTGATGTATAAATAAAATTATGTTTACTTTAAATGATTCTGATTGTGGTTGTAAATCTTATTAGATGATGAATTATTGTATTGGCCTTGAATCATTATTAATGATATTAATTTTTATTATTAATTTAAATTCTAAAAACTATGATGATAATAAGAATTATAAATTTCATAATATTTGTATGAGAATGAATTGGTATTAATGTATTCTTAGGGATGGCAATGGGACGGGTCCAGACCTAGACCAGCCCCGTCGAGGCGGGTTTGGATCCGCTTCAACCGGGTTTGGAAGCAGGGCGGGGCAGGTCCTGGGATTGGCCGAACCTGCCCCGCTATACATTTTTAATTTTTTAATAAAAAATTAATATTGAATATATATTTTACTTCTTTGATTGAACAATATATTGTCATTATTTAATTTTATATTAAAATTCATGTGTTCATGTTAAAAAAATTAGACATTTTGAAGGAAATGAGAGCAAATTAAAAAAATATTTGGTAGCTTAAAGATATTTTTACAATGCTTATTAAAAATATTACTAGAGAAAACATTAAATTTAATCACAAAACTCAACTTTTGTTTTTCAAAATTGATTTCAAGCTAAATTTTTAATTTTAAAAAAATAAAAATAAAAATAAAACTGGAACCGGGGTGGGGCGGGTAAACCCTCAGGGTTCACGGGTCTAAGCGAGACGGGGCGGGTCCGGGTTATTTACGTAGTGGGGCGGGTCTTGGGATTGGCCAAACCCGCCCCGTTACCATCCCTAATAATTCTCTACATTTATCAAAAGTATTGATTATTTTTACCACCTTTCATTTGTGATAAAATATCAAGCTATAAAACCTAAATTAAGTATTTATTTTTGGACTTTATGAGTTATAACAACCATAAAAAAAGAACAAGTAACACATGATGAGATATAATTACTGACTTACTGGAATATTCTCATAATAATAATAATAATAATAATTTTGTGACATTTTCGGGCTAGTCGATTTGGTTATCAGCTTTGTTCCATTTGAGATTTGGGATGAATTGGTATTTTGTGTATTTATATGTATGTGTTATTCAGAAATCATAATGTAAAAGCAGCTGAACTGCACTCGCCCACTTCATATCCTCACACACGCCGCCCCTCGGCTCCCAGCCGTCGCTTTTGTCTGCTAGCGCTTTGTATTATCTTTCCTCCCAACTTCAACACAAACAAACAAATTCACTCCGACGTCTCTTCTTTTTGTTAGTTATTTCTTTTTCCACTCACAACTGTTACTGAAATTTATAAAATACTCTCAATCTTGAGAAAAATAGAGAAGTCTTTTAGGAAAAAAATCTAACTTTTTGTGACTCATTGCGTTTTTTTGTTTTACTTCCTAAGCAAAACCCATTTGAGTAAAGTTAATTTTCAGGATTGAACAGAGGAAAAAAGACTAGAAACTATCACACAAGCTCAAGGGCTGTGTGGAGCGTTGGGGTTGGGGAAGGCTGCAGAGGAGGAATTAAGGGTGAAGTAAAAAGTTATGGTGCGAAAACATGGGTGGCAGTTACCAGCGCACACCTTGCAGGTTCTGTTTCAGCTAAATTTTGGTGCTGATGTCATTATTTTTAATGTTTTTTTGGGGGAATTTTGATGTGTTTTGTTGTCTCAATTGAGGTGGTATACAGCTGATGTAGGTTATTATTCAAATTTGCGGAAATTTGGGGGATTTTGATTTCTGTAGGTTTTTAATGGTTTCATGATTCATCCATGAAATCTGGTTAACATCTGTGTTTCTTCATTTCTTTTTTATTGCTCTGTGGCTTAGATCCGTAATATATTGAGGGTTTTGCTTGGCTATTTGTTTTTAGCTTATTGAACGTCTGTCATGGCTTGCAACATTTTGATTTCGCAACACTAAATTAATAGGTATGTACGCTGTTTTAACTTTTGTACTTGGCAGCTCCCATGGGATTTGATTCAAGTATTATGCTTGTTCTACCTAAAAAGTATAGGCTTGTATGGATTTACGAGAATGCTTTTGGTAATTGGGAAAGTGGTTTCTCTTACCTCATGGTAATGACGGTCCTTTTGTTTGGGGATTATTAACAGCAAATAATTCATAGATTTCCAAGGAGTTGAAGAGTTTAGAGCCTTGTAAATTATTTGATTTGCACTCACGGAAGTTTATCATTCCCTTGGGTTGCGTTCAAGAAACTAGTTGACATTTTAGACGAGTGATACAAGGTGAAAGGAGCTGTTATATAATGTACAAGGGTAAAAGTCGCAGCAATGCTAGAAATTCCAGTTTACATAAAAAAATTCCAATCCTCTAAGCTTCTCTGTTTCGTGGGAAATAATATTTTGGGATTTCAAGTTTTGTTTTTCGTTTCCACATCTAGAGAGTAGGCTGTCTTTTCACCCTCACTTTCATACTCGACGCAACATTTGGATTCTGTGTATTAAGATAGGAGTTGTCAGGATACTATAATTCATTATTTTGGTACTCAAAGTCCAGAATGTTTGCTGAAGGTTGCCTGGGGCTTAGGTTGTGTTAAACCTGTTTAATCGTGGTTTTGTAACATAACGAGCTTGGAGCTTGTTCAAGGCCATGGATATGTTTCTAGTTAAAGCTCAAGAGGTGGATATTTGCCACATGAAGTATAGATTTACCAAATTGCTCAAGCTTTGTTCTGTTTGGCTTAGAAGAATTCAGTCAAACTCTCTTTGATGGATAATATGAACAACTCGAGAGCTTGCTTATAATTTCAACCTTCACCCGAATACATTTAATTATCGAAGTTGTTATGTGCTTTGAATATCTGCCTTATTTGTGCATATATATTCATGTAAAATTACATAAGAGGCCTACACCAACCTGCATGGTCGAAAGAGAGAAAAGAAAGGTTGAGAGAACGAAGCTATTGATGTTTTACAATTTTTGTTTTTCAAATGCCTGACATTACTTTAAGGTGCATCTTGATTTGAACGAAAGGTATAGCTGGTTAAAATTCCCACTCATTGATGTCTCAAACCTAGAGGTCATTCTGATTCAGCTATATAACTGGAGAAATTTATGAGAGGGCATAGACTTGTTTGCCTTTTAAGCTATAGAAAGCAGTAGGTGCCTTGTAGACATTTTATAACTAAAAGAAATTCTCTACCACTGCATAATCCTCATCTCTTCTGGTGTAGGCCACGCGGTTGTACTTTGTACTTTTGAGTCTCTCAATATATGTTTTTTATTGTAATTGTTTTGCGGGAGCCGTATTTCTGTACTTTGTGCTTGTGAATCTCTCAACTGACATTGGTCTGACTTGTTTCTTCAATTTTGTGTTCCAGTACCTTGGCGTGACTTTGTATTTTGACAAGTGTTTGGTTTCAACAAAAACTAACTTCTTCATATGTTTACATAACCCAACTCATAGACCAAAACTTGAATTCTATCATTTACAGGTGGTTGCTATCACTGTGTTTTTCTTGTTAGTGGTGGCGTTTTATGCTTTCTTTGCTCCTTTCCTTGGTGGCCAAATATGGGAGTATGTGCTCATTGCAGTGTATTCTCCTGTGGTACGTATTGCATATATGGCTTATGCATGCCAATCTTATATTGTTTGAACACAATTAAAATAGGTGCTACCATCGATGACAAATTATACAGGATTTTGTCACTACATACGGCAAAGAGGAGAATAAAAAATCAAGTGCCAGAATAAGCATGAAATTTTGCCCCTATAATTAGAGTTTGGGATATCTAGTCGCTTATTTGATAATGAAGTCGTCACAGCTAGGTTTCTTTTTAATTTCCAAAAGAAAATGTTTAAAACGAAGGAGTACAAATATGGGAATTTAAAATCATATGAAAATATATCTTAATTGAATTCAAAGTCCAAACTTTGTAATCTATTTAATAATACGTAATATGATGATATAAATCAGCAACCTCTTTTCCATGAAGATCATGGAATAAAACTACAAAGAGGGAAAGCTTCCCGATGATTGATTAATTGATGATTTTGAGTCATGTGCAAAAGTATTATTCCAAAATACAGGCTTTGTCAGTTTTCATTCTTTATGCTCGGAGCACTGCAATTAACCCAGCAGACCCTGGCATCATGTCTAAATTTGATCCCGAGTTGATGAACAACACAAGCGGAAAGCATGAACCAACTGAACATGGCCAGAACAGAAAGTTCGATGAAGTTAGCAATGGTATGCATTCTTCTGCATCTTCAGCTTCACGAAGTTCCTTTGGACGCGCTAACTCTAGCAGAAAAGGTTCGGTTGAATCTGTGAAAAACAATGCTCACGTTCTCTCACCAAGGAGTAGTTCGTTTTGCAATATTTTTGGAGGAATTTTTTGTGCAATCTTTGTTCACGAAGATTGCCGGAAACCTGATGAGGTGGCCGATCAGGATGGTACAGGTGAAGATGCCTTGTTTTGCACGTTGTGCAATGCTGAGGTGGGTAATAGGTTACCATGATATCTACCAGTCATAGTTCTATATTCTATATGTTGACAACAGTAAATAGAGATGCTATATGTTGACCGCCAATACCATGATGCCATTAGAAAACAAAATTTAATTCTGCTCCATACTTGTGAACGTGTCCACTGCAAGAAATTTGGGGGATCACATATTACATGCTTTTAATTTTATACCTTTGCAAAGAAAGATAACTTGGATTATTCGTCGCATCTAGGAAAACTGGAAGTCCCTTTTTTTATGTATATGATGACAACCTCGGGAAAAAAAAATGTTGTCGAGTCTTTTTACTATGTTAATTTTGGAATTTAAACGATATAAAGAATTTACATTTTGTACTCTATGATTCTTATTCTTGAAGTATAGTAATGATTTTAGCTGTGTCTGTTGGTGTTGATTATCAGGCTTCTGTTTTTATGTTACACTTTCTCTGTGTCCTATCACTTTTACTTGTGGTGATCGCTGCATGTACGTCTCCAGGTTCGCAAGTTCAGTAACATTGTAGAAGTTGCGACAAGTGTGTGGATGGATTTGATCACCATTGTCGGGTATGGCCCTTGATACAGATAAAATCTTTTTGATGCAGTTTTCGGATTTTTGATGCAAGATGTTAATAACTTTATCCCTGTTGAGGAAGCTAACTTCATTATTTTTGCAGTGGCTCAATAACTGTGTTGGGCGAAAAAATTATGCCACCTTTATTTCACTAATGGGGATCAGCCTAGTTTGGGTAAGTTTTGAGGAAACTATCTGCTTAGTGACAGGAAGGTTTAGATATGACTAATTTCACTCTCTCCAGCTTGCTCTTGAAGTTGTTGTTGGGATTGCTGTTCTAGTTCTTTGCTTCGTGAAGAAGAAGCACATGGAGACAGAAATAGTTGATAGGCTTGGAAATGGTTTCTCTCGTGCCCCATTTGCAACTGTTGTGGTAATGCTATTCTTGATAGGGTTTATGAAACTCTAGAGTTTGTTGATTAACCTAGTTTGCTTTTGAATTGAAAGGTGTTGTTAATCATGTAAATACTCTGTTTTTAATCTTTATTTCGAACTCAATACACAGTATCATGGCAACATGAAATCATGATTTTGTTAAGTGTGGCATGAGATACTGAAATTGATTTTCATTTTGTTAGTCTTTTTTGTTGTTTTGGAATTATAGTTGACCTATGTAGATATTAATTCATAGTCAAATCCTTTGATCCAAACAAACTAACAAGTATTCGTATCATGGTGTGCATGTTATTCTGCAGGCCGTCTGTACAGCACTCTCTTTACTGGCCTGTGTGCCCTTGGGAGAACTTTTCTTTTTCCATATGATACTGATTAGAAAGGTCAGCGCCGGCTAAGTTTAATTTCTCTGTATTTCTCCTTTTCACAAGTAACTACTAGTGCCGCCAAATGCCATTATAGACTTGGTTGGAACCTTATTTGGAGCTCTTGTAAACTTTAAAGGATTTTTAGTCGTATGATTTGCATACTTGAAAAATCATAACTTGGGGTCGGCTGAAATTTTTGACATTCTCTTCGTCGCCATGTTGTACTAGGGCATTACAACTTACGAATATGTTGTGGCAATGAGGGCTATGAGTGAGGCTCCTGCAGGAGCATCCGTTGATGAGGAACCCCCAAATATTCTTTATTCTCCATCGGGATCTGCTACAACTGGTTTCAGTGGTGGGAGCTCCTTGGGACTGCAGTATAAAGGGGCATGGTGCACTCCTCCGAGGGTGTTTGTAGATTATCAGGTATAAATTCCTTCTATAGTATTTAAATTGTGTGGCTACATATTTTGCACCTTGTATGAAGTTTCTTGGTTTAGGGCAAATGTTTTATCCATCTCCCTTGATTCGATAGCAGAAAGACGAATTTTATTTATGGGATGAAATTAAGTTGATAATTTTACCCTTAAATTGTGTTAAAACATGTAAAATGTTGAGGAAAACACTTAAATCTTGTTGTCCATTGAGAAGCTCTTTCAATAGTGAATTCTCTTTATTCAATGTTCTCACTTTCATTCTGTTTTTTTTTTAAATTTGGGTATCAGGAAGAAGTTGCACCGCAGTTAGGACCTGGTATGGTTCCATCAACAGTTGATCCAGATGCAACTATGGTTGGCGATGCAAGGAATAAGGCACAGAAGAAGGGCGTTCGAATCAGTGCTTGGAAGCTTGCCAAACTAGATTCTAATGAGGCTGTGAAAGCTGCTGCAAAGGCAAGAGCATCTTCTTCCATCTTACGACCTGTGGATAATCGTCACTTGCCTGATTCTGAAATAAGTTCCAGCGAAAACGCAAGTGTTAGAAGTAGTATGAGTACTGAAACAGGAGGAAACAAAGATGCCAGAAATGAACTCACACTTTCGCCTTTGAGAAACACTTCTGCTCCCAGTCAAGGCAGCCGCGACGAATACGAAACGGGCACTCAAAGTATAAGCAGCTTCAGCAGTCCAAGCCACGTCCACGAATCTGTCACGTTAAGCCCTCTTCCACAAGCTCATGGATCAAAACCCTTTCGTAGCATCTAGCTCGGTACCTGGGTTTTGTCCCAGATCATCCCCTAATCTCTCGAGTGCAGCCCCTGTTAAAAATACCTCAGCGTCACTCAACCCCTCCGGATTAGACGGAAAGATCATACAAAAGAGTAGCACTACAGACCCTTTACTGATATCTGCTGCTCCTCATGCAACATCCTTGCTCAGAGAGTAAAAAGAACATCTGTTGTTTGGGATCAAGAGCCGGAAGGTACGTATCTGTTCCTGTATCTGCTTCAGGAAGCCGTAAAATACCATCTTTACATGCCAGTGCACCATCTATTAATCGTGAGAAGCAGCCTACTATTCTCCCCCGAGAAACCTTTACTTCCACCAGCAAAACCGTCAGTCCAGCAGCCGGAAAAACTAACGTACACCGGAGAATCCATCTTCTTCGGTGGTCCACTTTTAACTGCTCCAAATTGGGATGGCCTGAAATCTGAAAGGGTTTCGAGCTCAAGAGACGGCCAAGATAAACTTCCATTGAGTTTGCCCCCTAGATATAAGAGGGACTCTGTTTCGAATCAGCTTCCTGTCTTTACTCCTGGGGATTTTGACTATAACACGACATCTGGATCAGGACTCAAGTAATTTATCTCGGTTGTTTCAAAACCACCTGTGTGCATCGCCTAACTTGTCTGGTTGGAACATCCAAGTAACAAGATTAGGACAACCTTTCTAAGAGAATTGTTTTGAACAGTGTGTCCATCAACTAGCTGCTAGGCTTCTGGTTCATTTGGGGCGTTCCTTCTCATCCTCCCACTTGTTATTTGAAGGAAGGTCCCGTTAAAAGTAGCGAATGACTTGTGTAAGGCAGAGCTTACCCTTAGAAATCTATTTTGCTATGGACATTGCTTCTCTCTTTCTTTCGTGTATATCTTTGTCTGATATTTGTTTATGCCTGATTGATAGTGTTTGGTTATTTTTTTGTCACAATAGTTTATATCCACCCAAATTTAGGTAAAAATATAATTTTTTTGTAAGTTTTATAAATTTATATTATAAATTAATAATTATGAAAAATTACAATAATAATTGGATAACATTATTTGATATAGAACTTTATTGGTACTCATTTTTTGTAAATATAAATCTATTTGGATATCAATGTAAATTTTTCTTAATGCTTTTAAATATAACAAGCTTTTAGTTTATTCATTATTTACACAAATGATAGAATTATTATTAAAAATTAAATTTTATTAGAACATAAGTAAGTAACAATTTAAGAAATTATTAAGTCAATAAAATTTATAAATATTTAACTTTAAAATGTTGTTTATTTAAAATGTAATTTTACTTTATTGATTAACTGATTAGATTTGAATAAATAAAATTTGTATCATCCCATCAGTGTTTATACAAAGGGGAGTCACTAGTGATATTTTAAGTGTGGACAAAAATATTTGTCCATTTTCAACAAAAAAAATTATAATCGTCACTCATTTATATAAACATTTCACATTTCTTTTCTAAATTATCTCTTTAGTCCCACTAATTATTTCATAAATTTATGTTAAATTAATTATATTAATATAAATATTTTATTTAAAATATAAGAATTATATATACATATTCGTCCATTTTTCTTCCCGCGACATCCTTGATCCGTATTTATTGATTGCTATCCCATGGACACTGCCTTTACCTTGGATGAGAATGCGCGATATCTTTGATCTTTGCTCTATACCAAAAAATAATAATTTAACTTATATAACTACGTACATACTATAAAATTTAAAGTGGATGCCTCCGCTGCATAACCTGAGCTTTAATTTCAAATTTTAAATTAATATTCTCTCCATTAAACTTTAGTCACACACATGGAGCGAGAACAAAGAGCTTTAAATTCACTGAAAAACAATGGGAAAATCGTATCTCCGATTCTCTCAGGCAGTCTGTATTTACTTGTATTTCACTCTATTTGAAGCGTATATGTATATGTATTTGCGATTATTTTTTCCTTTGCTTTATTTAATGAGTTTACGGTGATATATCGATTAATCTGGTGTAAGATCAACCGAACTTCTGTGGATTTATTCATTCTACAAAAACTGAATTTTCAGTCTCTGAAATTAGCTATTTTTTAATGGATAGTCATATTGTATTCGTACAGTCTCTACTACGTAGGTTTCATTTTTCTTCTTTTGATGTATGTTATTAAACCAGAGTCATCATAATATCCTGATAATCATTTTATTCTTATTATTTTTTATGAGTTGATGACTTGATGCATATCCAGGCTCCAGCTGGGATTTTACATCGAACGGAGTGAGAAATGAATCAATCGGCGATTTTTCTGTCTTTTGACATGAGTGATGAGTCTGGTTTTGAATTTCTTACTATATTTTAAATAGACAAAGCTAAAATGTAAGCATGGTAAGCATGTTCATTTTTATGTTTAAACCGATCTTTTTTCTTTTTTTTTTTTTTTTTTTCCTTTTGAATGCTGCTTATATTCATTTTTCATATGCTTAGCAGCTAAAATTACTATATTAGTGGTACTCTCAAAGAGGGAAAATGACATCAAGCACATTGCTTATCCATATTTCTTCCTTATCTTGCTGTTTTTGGAATATGAAACCAGTTCTAGTTTTTACCGTCAGCGTCATTTATTTTTTGGAAAATATGTGTGATATTTATGCTGTCTGACAGATCAGATTTGTCTTATGATCATTCATTGAAATTATATCAGAGACAGTCATGGAATATGCGACGCTTACAAGGCTTAGACCTGTGGCTAATGTTGCTGAGGAAGTTGAGAGAAATGGAGTTCCCATTAAGGTCAAATCTGTCTGGATGTTTTGAGCAAAGGTCGCCAGATATTTGTTGTGATTAATTTTAGTGATTCTTAGTTTAATCACGTTTCATAAGATAAATAC